>PVIU01008343.1:7500-84048 GCA_004026605.1 Ondatra zibethicus
TCATGATATGTATATGGAGGTCAGAGGACAACATTTGGGAGTTGTTTCTCTCCTTCTACCTGGAATCTGGGGATCAACCTTAAGTTAGGCCTGCAAGGAAGTTGCTTTTACCCTCTGAGCCATCTGCCAGCCCTGAACTACCTTTTTCTTGCATCTTTAGTTTTGCAAGAAAGGTTTTTTTCTTTTTGCCTTGAAGAACCCTACAGTCATAGAAGATGCTGTTTTCTTTTTCTCCAGTATGGTGTGTGGTATGAACAGTCTTCATTACATTCACATGCAAGGGATGTTCTTGCAGTAGGAGACAGTTTGGACCAATTTTAAAGCTATAACAGGGCTTTTTACTGCAAATGGAAGGCAGCATAATGGTCTTTTGTGATAAAAATCTTCTTTGGAATGACTTTCTAAATGCACGGTTTACTTTGCTTCAAGGTTATGACTAGAATTATCCAAGTATGGAACTTTTCTGGGAGTTGAAAACTGCTGTCTGGAGCTCAGCTCCTCAGTCCCCTGGACACTCTGTGTGCATACTGTGAAATGTGACCATGAAGACTCTATGTTTCTTCATACCTCCTGGACGGTATTGATGCCGTCAGATTTGTTCTTGGAGTTTGGATTTTGAACATGCCTGCTCCAATTAGTCTGCTGAAATTGAGGCCATAGAGACATGACTGGCTGATTTGCTTTTCTGACCTTCAGGTTGAACCCCAATATCTGACTCTGGGTTTATTATTTTGTGCTACACTTGCTACTCTCTAAGTCCCTACTGATGAATGGCTCTTGTGTGCAATGTTTCCTTTTAGGGAACTTGCCTGTGTATAATATCAGGGAGACTATTAAATATGATCTTGCCTAGCAGTTAAGATAGAGTGTGTGATGCATGTCCAGACCAGGCCAGTTATAACACTGGGTCTCCAGGGCAACTATTCTTTTTTTGTATTAATACATTTTTTAAAAGATTGAAGTTAAAATATAATCAAATCATTTCCTGTTTCCCTCTTCTCTCAACCCCTCCCTTGCACCTCACTTCCTTGTTCTCTGTGAACTCCAATGACTGCTTTTTCTTTGTTGTTACACACACACACATATACACATACACTCCTAAATGTATAAATATAATTTGCTCAGTCCCTACAATGCTACTTGTATATATATGATTTCGGGGATGAGCCCTTGATGTTGGATAACCATTTGGTGGTCTCTTTGGGGAAGAGTATTTCTCCCTCTCTCAGCATTCCTTAGTTGATATTATATTTTCTCTAGGGTTGGGGATCCATGAGATTCCCTGCTTTGGTACTAGCATGTTTATTTGCATCACCCTTTTTCAGGTATTGTTTTGGTAGCCATGTGGTTAAGACTTCATGGATGTAGCTTCCATGGCAATTTGAACACAAACAATCTCACAGCAGACTTCCTGTTTTTATGACTCTTACATTATTTCTGTTCCCTCCTCCAAGATTTTCCCTGAGTCTTAGGTGTAGGAGTTTTGGTCTAGATGTACCAGCTGGTTATGGGAACCACATGGTCACTGAGTTGATCATTTGTGGTTTTCTGTGCAGTCTCTGTCCCAGGGCAACCATTCTCAATGTAGGCATTGACCAGAGTTCTGTTCAAAGCCAAGGACTTTCTCTGGACTGACATTAAGTTGTTAAGATTTGTTATGGTTTGGATCTGGAATGTCTTCCAAAGGCTCCGTATTAAAGAACAGCTTCTGGCTTCAGTCTCTTGGGAGGTGGTGGCAACTTTAAGGGGTGTGATCTATGGAGAGGTCTTCCAGTCCTTAGTGATTAGAAAGACAGAGGGATCCTAGCTCTCCAGCCTCTTCTTTCTCTTTCCCCCAGTGATGAACAGCTCTGCTCCATCACTAGCTCTCAGCCACAGGTCTAAAGCCAATGAGTCTGTTTCATCCTGGATTCAAACACTCACAATTATTAGCCAAAAGAAACCTTGTCTTTTCTTTCTTTTTTTTCTAAATTAAATTATCTCTGGTACTTCTTACAGTTAAGTCAGCTAACACAATACAAGAGAACTTTTTTTTTCATTGGGATAGCTAAATTCAGAAGTAGTGAATCTGGACAGTGGTGTGTAGATAAGTATCTGATGGTTGTTTCTCAAGGGAATGCATCTATCTATATTTACCCATGTATATATTTAAACTTATCATAAATTATGACTGACCTATGCCTAGCACACAATTTTCAAGTAATGTATAAAATATTCCACACTTCTTCACATTTTATCTAGACCTGTGACTTTCATCGACATTTTTGAACTTCAAGCTTACCACTGGTGATAACAGCTTCAACATGAATTCTGGCTGATATTTTCATTTACCTCAATTTTAACAATAAAGCAATGGTGATGGATGCTAGAAATTAGCACTGGTAGGGCAACTTCAGTGTTGCTGGTTAAAAAGTTTAGAATACCAAAGAATATTTTCTTTAAAAAATTATTTAGAATTGCTGCGTGACTTGAAAGTTTAGGTCACCAGAAAAGTTGTATGTGGGCTTTTACGATTTTTCTTGGAGGTCGAGTTCTTACAGATTCGCATGGAGACTGGGACTTGTTCCATTTGTTTGTTTTATATATAACCCAGGCTGACCTCAAACTCGTCATCTTCCTGCCCCAGACTCCCAGACACTGAACGGCAGGTGTGCTCCACCTGCCTCCATTCTCCTTACCTTTCCTTCTGCTCTCATTTGTCCCCTTCTCTTTAGCAAGAGGACTCAGTTCTACAGAGAACAGATGTGTGAAGTAGCCAGTTCTTACCACATATTTCCTCAATTTTTTTCATTGACAATATAGGGCAGTAATTACTTAAATTGCCTAAAAATTTGGGCTTTGAAAACAAAATCTATAGGCGTATAGTCCTGGCTATGTCACAGGCCAGCTTTGTGACCTTCTGTCAGTTGCTTAATTACTCTGTGCCTCAGTTTCACTTTTGGTTCAATGGAGATAATTTAAATGCATGCTGTGGTGTCCAGTGAACAATAGACATTTGCTGAATTAAACTTAATTTTACCTTACTGTGATGAAATGAGAAAATGCATGTATGTAAAGTACTCAGAGAAATCTCTAATGCGTGGTAAGAATACACATAGCCTTAAGCTTTTCTTTTTTTCTTCTCTTTATTATAATTTTATGCACACATTTGTCTGTGTGAAGGTGTTAGATCCCCTACAACTAAAGTTACAGACAGTTATGAGCTGCCATGTGGGTGCTGGGAATTGAACCCCAGTCCTCTGGAAGACCAGCCAGTGCTCGTAACTGCCAAGTCCTTTCTCCAGTCCTAACACATAGCCTTTTAAACAATACTTTCCTTACTGTGATTTTTGGTTGTGAGTCTAGCCTTTAATGGCTGAACCATCTCTTTAGCCCTACACAACCCTTTTCTTATTGTGTTTCTGTTCCCTCGATGTTCCAGGTTTCAAACTCCACATCTGAGAAGAGATGAGTTGTGGCGGGGGGGGGGCACACAGGAGATGATGCTTATAGGGAACAGTAAATACGGAAGGGGGTACGGTTAATGTTTACAAACATCAGCTCTTCCACTGCAAGGGTTTTTCAAACTCCAGACTTTTCTCTCCCCAGAGCATCTTACATCTCATTTATGCACAGATTTCTTTTAGGATGCCATGACCCTTCTTTTTTTTTAACTTATTTTAATTTTTGTAAAAATACTGTCTCTCTCTTTAATAAATATTTCCATTTGGTGAACGTGCTAGACTTTGGTAAGCCAAAATATTCAGCAGCTAAAAATTATGGATACTTATTTTGACTGGCAGCTGTGCTAAGTAAGAATCACAAATCATATTACAGCCGATTGGCTTAAAAAATCATATTCAAGCAGCTCAACCTATGCTTAATTAAGATACATTTCAAAAGTCACAAACCAAAGAAGAGAGTGTACTGTTCCAGAGCACGGCCTCCACAAGCCTTGGCTCATAGCATTACATGTAAACAAGCTTTACTGTCCGCAGTCATCACTACATCACATAACTCTCCCAAATATGAAAGGCTTTATTATTTAACCCATGCCACAAAAGTGAGACACATTAAAGAACTCAAAGAACAGCTCCAAACATTGTAACCAGACTGTCCGTCAAATCAGTTGTCCAATTGACACAACTAATTGAACATTTTGTGTGCCCTAACACTGTGATTTTGTTGTTAGCTCCTATGTAAGGATGAGGAGTGGTCATGCCACTTCTTTAGCCAAAGCAAGTCTTTCGTTGCCTACAGAACAGAGCCCAAGTCTTCAAAGTGAGCCTGGTGCGGCCCCTTTCTTTCTCTTTCCCATTTCCTTTTGTTAAGTTCAAATTGTCCCACCACAAACCTTCCCACCATCATGGTTTGCCCTTTTATCTAGTTCTTTTCAGATCTGTAAACCTCCTTTTCAGATCTGTAAATCACCCATGAAAATACAAATAGAGGCTCAAATCCAGCCCACGCTTTCTTATTCTCTAGCGCACCCTGACTTGGCCACCCCCTGCCTACAGAGACTTCTTTCCAATGGACGCAGTGGCATTTCTGGAGAGAACAGGATGGTTTTAACTGTCTCTCCTCATCAACAGGGAAGCAAAGGTGGCAATAGAGAAAGCACAGGGTAGCTACAAGATAAGACACAGAAAAGGGTTTCTGCCAAGTCTTGGATAGTACAAAGAGACTTCTTAGAGGACATCTAGCTTTTTTTTTTTTTTGGTTTTTCAGAACAGGGTTTCCTTGTGTAACAGTCCTAAGCTGTCCTGGAACTAGCTCTTGTAGACCAGGCTGGCCTTGAACTCACAGGGATTCACCTGCCTCTGTCTCCCAAGGGAGGCTGGGATTAAAAGCACATGCCACCACCACCCGCCTGGCAACATCTAGCTTTTGAACTGAAGGGAGATGACAGGTGGGGGAACAAGAGCATGCTAAAGATGAGGAAGAAAATGGAGTATAGAAGGAAGACTAGGACATGGATTCTGAACGGGAACTTAAGAGCTGAATCAGGAGTCAGGATGAGAAATGACTTGTAGAGGGTTTTTGATTGCCACCCAAAGTCAAAGAGAATCTTAGACGTGTCCAAGCAGTATGGTGACATATGCAGATCTGTGTTCTATGATTCCATGAAGGAGAGAGAATTATGGTGATAGCTATGGTGCAGGGTTAAGAATGAGTAAAAGTGGACCTTGGAGCTATAGTGGAAGATGGTGTGATGCAGGACCATGTAGAAGGCTGTTACAAGAGTCCAAATGGGGGATGAGGGGTCCTGTTTGAGCAGTGCCAGTGGAGGTGGTGAGAGAGCTTTGGGAGGGGAGGGGAAGCACTGAAGTCGTTGATTCAGATTACGGGGTTGGTGGAGATGGCATCCCCCATTCCTGGGATGGGAATATTAGCAAGGGCTTTTGAACAAGCTGTGGGATGAAGTATCTGTTTTGGGTGTGTTGAATACGAGGTCCCCATGGAATTGCCATATGGAGAAAGCCAGCTAGTGTACAGGTGTGATAAGGGAGCTATACTGTATGCAGTGCTTGTGTGCTTGAGGGTTTAGAAACTTATGAATTTCTGAATGTTTGACTCTCTCATATCAGGGCAAGGAAGAACAATTGTTGTTTTGCAGCTTACTGACATATATCCAGCAAGCGGTGCCAACAGTCACAGCAAGGGGGTGAAGAGGGAGCACAGATCACCAACCGACTGTTCAGATCTGTTTTTCCTGGCAAGTGAATTTGTGGAAAATTTATGAGAAACATTTAGGCAGTATCAAATAGATTTCTTTTTTCTGTTTTGGAAGCTTGAATGTAAGATTGTTCTCCTGTGCTATTCTGATATAAACAATATTTGTTAGTTGTCATATGCTTTTGTATTCATTGAAAGAGGACTCTGGGGCCATGTTGAACCTCCTTGTCTTAGACTCCAGGTTGCTTATTGTAAGTATCCTTCTAGACTCTTTGTCCTGGCCAGAGTAGCCCCCCTGACTCTGTAACAGGCAGGAAGAGAAAAGAAAACAGCTAAGAATATTAGAAACATCGTGCCCTTGAGAACAGCTAGAAGTTAAACATTTCCAACACAGGCTACAGTTGTTTATTCTATGGTATAAAGATGCCTGTAGTGGGAATGAGAAGGTAAAATTTCATCCATGGAGAAGACCTTTTGCCCCCAGTCCTTGCTACTCATTAAGTTACTTTTATTTGCTCTATCAATCCTGCTACTCTAGTGATTCTGCTGGATGCTGTAAGTACCCAGTTTGGTGATGTTATCTGTCTGATGCTGGTTATTCATTCTGTATCATTCTCCAGACAAACAATTATGTTATGTGAATATTATGTTAACCATATGAGATAGACATTATTAATATTCCACATTTACAGGCAAGGAGATTCTGATGCAGGGAGGTTCAACAAAATACTAGAGCCATGTAGAAAGAAGTTTGTGTCCCACCCAGTCCCGCTGCCATTCAGTCTCAAAGAAACACACAGAAGCTTATATTAACTATAAACTGTTTGGTCTATTAACTCAGGCTTATTATCAGCCATGTCTTATAACTTACATTAACTCGTAATTCTTGTGTATGTTTAGCCACATGGCTAATAGTTTCAAACCCAGTCAGATTAAATTGGGAGAATACTTCCAGAGGAAGGAGCAGTAGCAGGGTCAAATGCCACAGGCAAGTAAAGTAAAATGAGAATGGAAATTTCCTCACAGCGTTTAGTAAATAAAAAAATAACCTTGGAGTGGAGACATGGCCAGTGTATGGGTAGGTTAAGGAATGACCAGGAGGTAGAAAATGAAACACCTTTCACTGTCTACTCTTCTGAGATTGGCCAGCAAGGTATGGGAGGAAGAGAAAGCTTAGTGAGCTAAGAAAACACACACACACACACACACACACACACACACACACACACACACACACACACACACACACACACTAAATGCTGGAGCAGGCTGAGGGGATGGTCAGTAAAGTGGTGTTTTCCCAGAGTACAAGAGAACATCTTCCAGAAGTGTGTTAGAGGGATGGGCACTAAAGTTGTTTCCCAGTCACGGAGAAGAAGGAAAGGGAGGAGAGAACAAAGGCAAGAGTCAAAGAACTGGCAGTGTGACACGTTTTCTGTGAGTCATATTCTGAGACAGGGAGGCAAGAGAGTGACAAGGTTAGTGTGAAGAGCTGGGAGGACCTGGTGTGAAGAGTGAGGAGAAGGGCTGTAGAGAGCTGAAGGCAGTGCCAGCTCGGGGCCTGCGGGAGGACTGTGCTGAACTAAAAGGTTTGAGTTTGGAGGCCTAGAGCTTGCAGTGCCGGAGTCTGAGAGGACATGGGTTTCTCTCTTAAGGAGCTCAGCAGCTCCTCAATGAGAAGACTCGGTGTCCAGTCTTCGTTTAGTACGTGTAACCAAAGACCGAATCCTTGGGAACCGAAGAAGATCTTGACATATTGTTTAAATTCCAGGGGTCCTTATAGATTGAAGGACTGCTGTAGATCTGGGTCTTCAAATCTGATGGACACTGCAATCACCTAGGGAACGTTATAAAGGAATTTATGGCACGTCTCATTTTCAGAAATTATGACGTAACTGGTCTGTGCTATGGCCTGAACTTTGGGATATTTTTATGAACTCCTCAGGTGATCCTTAAATATAGACAAGATTGAAAATTATTGTTCCCCTGTTTTTTTTATTCCCAAAGCAAATTCAGAATGTATACCTGCAGAAGACAGTCACAAACTGTAGGATCCTAGTGGCTTACTTATTTCCTGCTTATGTAATGCTGCAGATATAGGCTCTGCTGCTGGGCAGGTGTTGTTGTATTTATTAGATTCCTCAGTCACAGAGGCACCAGAAGAGGAGCATGGGAAATGGAGTCGTGGCTTTTATTTGCACTTACCTGGAAGTAATATTTGTTACCTCCATGATATTTTAGTGGTCAGCTTTATTTGCATGAACATGCCAATGTCAAGGAGGAAGAGAAGGTACTACATTGTCTACAGACCCCGGAGATGACCACCACCTATACCTCCTAATGCAAACGAGAATAGAAGGCTTATGTATTCACTTCCTCACACATACACAGTGCTTCTTACCCGTTTATCTACACCAGGTTAACTGAGGTAGGACGACTCCCCAAAATGTGGGCAGCACCATCCCATGGGCTGTGGTCGTAGACTAAATAAAAAGGACACAGCAAGATAAGCACAAACCCCTGCCTCTTGACTGTTGTGTGAATGCGATGTGACCAGCTACCTCAAGCTCCAGATGCCCTGGCTTCCCTCTTTGATGGACTGTATCCCCAGACTGTGAGTCAAAACAAATGCCTCCCCTAAGTTGCCTTGTCAGGATGTTTTATCCCAATAATGAGGAAAATGAGTTATACACATGCCATATGTTTAAAAAAACTATCAAATAAGAACACATTTATCTTTACAAGATCTACTAAATAGGTCTTTTTAGGCTCTTTTTTTCTTCAGAAGGAGAAATCATTCTAAGACACTTAAGCAGCAAAGGAAGTCTGACTTCCAAGCAGTCTGGATGTGGGGTCCAAGCAATGAGCTTTTGCACAATATTGCTTATCTAGCTAACAGAGTCTGTGCTTGCGTATTTGAGTTGGTGGGGAGGGAGGAGTTTGAGGTCTAAGTGTAGGTGTGGGGCATGGTGCATGCAAGAGAATAAAGCAATGTTTGCGTCTTTCACTGTTAGTGGTCTAGAAAGAACGTGAGGTGAGTGGGTGGGAGGAAATCGGAAGGACAGAGGCTGCTGCTAAGGAGGACAACATGGAGAGGAGCTTATGACCCCTCCCTCTTTTCTTTCCTCTCCTTCCACCCACGCCTGTCACTCAGCACCTATAGATTACACAATGGATTTGTATTGGGGTAGCTCAGTAGACAGTCAAAAGGAAGAGAAGAATCATTTCTGTAGGGAGTGGTATTTGGGCCGGTTGTACACAAAGGCTCAAACGTTGCCATTTCTAATTCAAAACATAATTACAGATACTGTCGCATGTGCCACCTTTATAAAACAAACCCTCAAAGGAAGAATCCTTCATAAAAAGAATTCTTGAGGGAAACCACAAGGGATTATAAATCACCACTACTCAATAAATTAATTTCTACGGCTTTCCTTTTATGTTGCTTTCTATTAAATTGGAAACCACCTGCCGTTTACCCAGGTCATTCTGCTGACCCTGGAGGCAGCAGACCCTGCTAGAGATCACAACTCTTGGTCCTCACAGACAACACCTTTCTAATTGCCATGCCTCAAGACGCAGGAGAAAAAGCACAAGGGGTTCTGCTTTGAAATGGAATTTTGGTCATCCAATAAACAAATTAAAAGAAGCCCCTTGTGACATTGAAGCTTTAAAATTCCCCACCCTCTCACCTGTTCAACCCTGTGGTTTGGTCACTACATATGGACTCTGTCTGTAAAACCCTTTGAAAACGCTGCATTGGCACCTCGCTGCAATCTGCCAGCATACTCCTTGGGGCCAAGCAGTCCACATGCTGCTGCTTGCTGCTGCTGCTGCTCTGCTTCCTTCCACTGCGATTTGATTGGGAGCTGTTGGAGCTGTTGCTAGGGGCTCCTCTTCCCTCTAGCTGTGAGTGATGGCAATAAAGATGGCTGGATGCTGTTGACCATTGCCACAGGAATCCAAGATCTGGTTATTACTTACAAGGAGCCCTGGCTATGGGTCAGGAGGCCTTATTATAGTTTCTATGCCAAGTGCTCTAAAGTACTGTGACCTCTTGAATGAGACACTTCATCTTTCTAGGAGGTATCGGCTTTTGCCTGAATGAGAATTTAAACTGGAAGCTTAAGAGAAGCGTGTAACTGAATGCTTTGACATTTTGTAATGCCCAGCTGTTTTTGCTTCAAACAGTCATTAAGATGACCAAAAAGTTACAATGCTTTGTAGAAATTAAGGATAAAGGAGAAAAGAGGCATGCCATTTTAATTAAATCTGCAGATGGAAATAAATGGGGACATTCTATAGTGATTGTGTGACTGCTTCTTAATGGAGTCCAAAAGAGTTTCCTCTTTGGGAAGTGTGAGCTAATACGCCCACAGAGAAATGATTAGGAACAGAGATATTTATATTAGATGGGACACTCTGGGAAGCTAAGACTTTAAATCAATACCCAGAGGCGAGATGTGGGCAGCTGAAGATGTGCAAGAGAGCATATAAGCTGGAAATATTCCCTGTCAATGTTGATGATAGAATTACCATATCATGCTAGAGTCAAGGACGGAAACCTATGCAATAGATAAATACATATTTTCAAACATTAGGCCTGTATATTCATCACCACAGCCAGTGGCTGCGTCATCTGGGATCTTTCGAGCGCAGGTACGGGGCTGTGGGAGTGAAGTGTGTGTTTGAGATTGAGAGGTAGTGCTGGGTCTGGGTGTCAAGTCCTCCTGGCATCTCTTGTTGGTTGCAGGGAGGGAGCGCTCCTTCCTAGGATGCCTTACTGACTCTAGCCTGTGGCTAGTTAAGCACATAGATCCAATCTGTGCTGGTGTCCCTTGCTATTTAACTAAGGACACCCCAGTTTATCGAAGGGACAGTCTATCTGCAGGGGGATGGCTTACCTCCTCTGCACAGCACTGCTCCCGGTTGGAAGGCTGGAGTAAGCAAGTGTTATCCCATGATTCCCAGAAGGAATGGCTGCAGAACTAACTTTTTTTTTTGCTTCCTGCCCACCTTTTAGGTTTGCTCAGCTGACCAAGTGGACAGTGGAAGTTTCACAGGAGAAAAATTACCCTCAGGTTAAATCTGGACCCTGGTTTTACATGTAACTCTCTGCTGCAGATGGACAGGTAGTAAAGTAGGGGAAGAGGGAAAGAGGGAAGAAGGGAAAGAGAGAGAGGGAGAGGGAAAGGGAGAGAGAGAGAGAACCCTTTATAGACCAGTGTGTGGTAAACGGGGGATGGGGTATTTCAGTCACAGGCCCCTAGATAGTAGTAAGTAGATGTTACCCTACTCTTATTCAGCCTGCCCTCTGTTTTAGGAATCTTGACGGGTGATCATTTCTATAAAAATTACCTTGCCTCTGGCATAGCCTGACCCCAGCCAAACAAGATATACTCATTCAACTAACCTTTACCCTTTGCGCCCTGCTAGGGAGCCCTTTCTCTTCTTGTCTCCACAGGCCCAGGTGGAGCCTCCTGAAGGGAGGCTTTGGCTCTCCCCGTCTTAGTTTGTGGTTTGGGTATCGTATTCATCCAGAGGGCTTGTTACCAGAAGTCGGTAAAACTCCATCCTCAGCGTTCTTAACACTCTCATTTAGGGATAAGGCTCCTGAATTTGCATATCGAGAAGTTCTTAGTGCACTTTGGTGCTGCAGTCTGGAGGCAAAACAATGCCTTAGATAAGAGAATGTGTCGCTGCAGCTCACGCGCCCCTTTCTTTGCGTGTCTTCCTGCCCCATTCTTACTTGTGCAGTTTTCCCTTCCGTGTGGCTGTCCCTTGCTTTTGAACTGCTTCTAACAGTCCCACTCCAGTCCCGGTCCTGAACGTATAGGAGGGCGGCCTCTCCCCAGCCTTGCGCATCTTCGTTGTCGGGGTTTGCATCACTTTTCCACGCAAACGCTGCCGATTGCTATCGCTCTTGTCTGAATTACTCACTCTTTCCTAGGACTCCTAGCACCAAGCAAACTCTATTCTGCAAGTTTGGGTAGGGGGATCCAGCTCTCTATTCTCCTCCTGCATTCAGCCCGGAAGAAGCTCCCAAGACGCCCTGTTGGCGTCCCCGCCCGCCAAATGCAGCCTGGGGGCTCAGGGCCATTCGGAATGCCAGCTCTGTGTTCATATTCCATCTGGCTCCTGCTCCAGATAGTGGGGTTTCTCAGGGTGTCGAAAGCTCCCGTGTTGAGGCTTCAGGCGCCAGAGCCCAGAGGGGGCGGTAGCAGCGTCAGGTGGCTGCTCTGCGTCCCTGAGCGCCACCCAGTTACTTCCTACTTGGCGCACAGCCTGGGCTGGAGCAGGAGGGCTCCTGCACCTCGGCCTCAGGACCCGTGTCCGCTGGAGTTGCCGGGGCTTGAAACAGAGGCGGGATAAGCTGAGATGTGACTCCCTTCCCCCTGATTGTCCTTGCCCTCTCCTGTGCCTCCTTCTGCAAACAACAGCAGCGAGCACTTGTCTGGATCTTCGCGGAGAAAGGAGCAGCCACTGGGCGCTCGCAAAGCTGGGCAGAACTTGGGCTGCCCTGGGCAGCTATGAAACAGCTGCGTGAGAAGGATGGGCTAGAAGACTGAGGGAGCAGAGCTAAGGAAGGGGGTCTTGGCCTGGGCTAGGGGTGGGGAGAGGGAAGTCGAGTTGCACCTCGCTCTCTCCCAGATCCCAGAGTCGGGGTAGAGGGAGAAATGCTGAACCCGCGTACGAGCTCCTGTCTCCGCGGCAGCATCTTCAGCAGCAGCCTCAGCATCAGCACCGGCGGGACAGCGACAGCGGGGGCGGCGCAGGCGCACTGTGCCCGGCGGAGCCTGCAGTTTCCCAACCCCGTGTGCGGCACCGCCACAGTCTGGGCAGCGGCGGCCGGGGGAGCGCTACTACCATGAACTGCCTGGTCCTCCTCCCCAGAGCTGCTCATCCGGGTCGGGCTGGAGACACAGTCAGGGGACCCCGCCGCCGCCGCCGTGCCCCCTATTCTTTCATCACCATCTCCACTACCTTTTCCTCTTCTTCTTCCACCTTTTCTTCCTGCTTCCCCCCCTCCCCCGCCGCGGATCCTGGCCGCTGCCCTCCAGACCCAGGATGCCGGGGGGCAAGAGAGGGCTGGTGGCGCCGCAGAACACATTTTTGGAGAACATCGTCAGGCGCTCCAGTGGTAAGGAGAGTTGCAGTTCAGAACATTCCCCACCTCCATCCCGATCACTGGAGCCCCCATCCCGTCCATCCCGTCCTTCTCCTAAGGGGGGAGGGGGTGTGGGCAGAGGTACCTGGTGGCTTAGGGTGGGTGGGAGTCGGGAAGGAGGTGGTGGAGGAAAGTAAGTTGTACCCCCCTCCCACTTGTCCAGACCTGAGAGTGGAAGCAAGAGAAGGGGGGTAGAAAGAGCGAGTGGAGGTTCATCAAAATAGGTTTGAATTGCACTTAGATGACGAATCTTTCCTTGTCCCATCGCTTCCCAAACAAGCTTCAAGCGCTGACCAAATTCTTAGAGCCAGTTTTTGGAGGAAGCTTTCCTTTCAAGTTGGGAATGTCTGGGAAAGTACTTCCTCAAATTTAAGTCACGGGGGTAGCTTTTGGACCCACTGTGCACATATGAAAGTACCCCACATTAAGGTGAGCAGTCGGAGTTGAACCTAAAAAAGTCAGTGCTTGGAACATGGGAAGGTAGTTACTAGGATCAAATTTGTGTTTAAAGTTTCACGTTTTTATTTTCTTCATTGTGTATTGGCTCATAGGCGACATTTCAGCTATTTCACTCAGGCAGAATGGTAGAAGCAAAGCCACAGTCTCTGTGCTTTTAACGCACTTGGGAGAAAGATTTGAACCATACCATTCTACCTTGCTCCTGCACAGCAAGGCTGTCCTGCCTCCCAAGTGCCTTTAAAATACCACCAATTTATGCTTGGTCTCCTATCTTCGGTATTGGAATGACTATATATTTCACTTTTAAGATGATACAATTTTTTTTATCTTCTGGGATTATACATTTTCTAGTTGTTTTTTTTAAAAAACTCTTTTGTATAATTTTAAACTCCACAAGCAAACTGTGCAGACTATCCCTTAAGGGTTTCTCTTCAGAATCCCTTCATGGAGAACTAGGAGAAAGATAATTGTGCACTTGGAGTTGAGTAGGAAAGTACAGCGGGAATGTTCTGTACGGCTCTGTGATTCCTTGTCCTGTCAATCACTCATGGAAATTTTGTGTGTTTGGGGGGTGACATAGCAGACACAGTGTGGGTCTTTTGTGTGAAAGTGTGGTTAATATGCTTAGCTGTGGTTGGGAGGGGAGCATAAAAATATGATAACCAATAACCAGGCACAGAGATGCCAGCCCTGAGGTGGTAGCTCAGACACCACTGTTTAGATTGGTGTCTCTTTGAAAACCAGGCTTGCAAATGTGTCCTTGAGATTGGGAATAACCTAAGGAGTTTTCTTTGAATGTCCATCTTGGAGTTTGGTTTGGAGCCTTGTGACTCTTTTTTCCATGTTAGGTCAAAGTGTGATTCTGTACAAGTCTAAGGCAGCAGGGGCACATTTGGATTAAAAAATAGCTTATAGTGCTGCACAGCCACTTAATCCCTGCAATATTTTTAGCTATCCCAGTGTGAGGTTCATGTGTACTTTCAGTTTTGATGACAATATAAATGAAAATGTAAGTTCACAATGGAACGGAATGTCCATTGTCTTCTTTTAGGACTATCTCACACAGATTCAGAATACAGGGAACATTGCTGTTAAAGCAATCCATTTGCTAAGGGGACTTTAAAGATTATTGGAATTAGTTATTTACAAAGATGTGGTGATTTTCGTTCGGATTTCCCTTCTTGAGTTGCTTCTACCTCTTACAGTTTGCCTTTTGAGAGGAGTTTTCAGGGAAGGCCTTACAAAGCCAGACCCATGGGGTCTCTGCCACTCTCCTAGGTAAAAAGAACGACAAGAAGCCCTGGATTGAAGTTTATCATTGTAGCATTATTGGTGGAACAACGTTCTCAGGTTGGAACTGAGGGAAGGCTTTGGAACACATTCCCATCAGGTGCAGCTTGAAATGGAGATTTACGTTGTGTGGCTCAGGACTGTCTACTTCCACTGCCTCCATTTTCTATCAGCCAACATATGAATAGTTTATCTCTAATTACACATTGTGATTGGAATGGTTTTCTAGCTTAGTGCTTCTTTCACTGGCTATCACCAAGTATGAGTGAAACTGACCTGTTTTGACATGGATGGGTTCCACTTTTCATTGTCTATGGCTAACTTTGAGTAGCAGGAAGGCACAAAACCTTGGGATTTTGTTGGGGTGTGTTAGGTATTTCAGATTATGCATGTCTATATGTAGTAAGCACCTAAAACCCTCAAGAGTATCTGAACTGAGAACCGCAGGAAGTAATTGTTCAACCTATTTGTGTGGGAGGGCCCTCCAGTTGTCATTTCTACCTGATTTGGCAGAGAAATTGGAAAATTCATCCCAAGAGATTGTTTAATTATGGGTAACAGATAAAATTCCCTCTAGGATTCTCATAGATGGATCAGGTTTGTCACACTGAAGATTTAATCATTTACCAACTTAATAACACTGGGAATGAACTGGTGGCAGGGCTTTAGTGGGGACCAGAAGTCTAGGGGGCAGCATTCCCAGTTGATTGAAGAATTGAAGAAACACAGGCTGGCATTTTATATCGACTAGCTTTTCTTTCTCAGACAATATCATACTCTTTTGAAAAGCAGATCTTGCACCAAAAGTCAGATGAATATGTGTGTAGAAAGAGGTAGAGTTGATACGAGAGCCTACAGACAAAACTGTGGACAGACATCCATCCAGGCATTAAGACAGACGCAGGGGAGGCAAAAGGTGAATACTGCACAAAAACTGACAGAGAGATGGAGAGAAAACAAAACACACACACGGGATAGAGACAGAGACACACACAGACACACAGGATGGAGACAGAGATACACACATGCTCAGACATACAAGTACACACACAGGATGGAGATAGAGACACACACACAAACACTCAGACACATAGGTACACACACAGGATGGAGACAGAGACACACACAGACACTCAGACACACAGGTGCACACACAGGAAAGGAAGAGGAAGAGGGAGAGGGCAGGAGGAGATAGAGATAGAGACAGAGAGGATGCACAGAGACAGACAGAGGGAGAGAGACAGAGACAGAGACAGACAGACAAACACACACACACACACACACACACACACACACTGAAGAATGAAAATTTAACATTTGTTTTTGTCCGTGGGTAGCTTGTGAACTGAGAGCTCAGGAAGTTATGAATCTATCTATCGGACAACTTTCTGGTAATACAGAACAAATGAACAAGAGGGATGGCATATCTTCTCACAGCTTTTGAAGCTGAGGATTTTATAATCAAACTCTGAAGACCTCAGCTGCAGTTTCTAGGGGGAAGTGCTACCTCTCTTCCAGGTGCTGAGTGGCCACGTAGCTGTTGTACTCCCCGTTTCTTTTTTTTTTTTCTCTCCTTGTTTAGTTGAGTGTTTCAAGCCAGCATTGCAAGTCATTACTGGTGACTATGTCTATAAAATAAAACACTGTTGTGTAGGATGGATGCGTACACATTTTATAGCAGCCAACTCTCAAAATAGAAGCAGCAAGGAATGCTCCCCTTCAGTTTTAAGATTAAAGACTTGATAGAACAAATAAAAGGAATATGATAATTCTTAGCTCATAAACACTGAGAGTATATTATTTTTTCAAGAATTTGTAAAAGTCAAAAGTATAAAGGCAACAGGAGCATTTAGATAAGCATTAAAACAAATTTTTTATTTTGATTGACATATTTATAGGCTGTGGTGTAGTATTTCAGTAAACAGGTACAACACAAAATGATCAGATCAGGGAAAATAGTGTATCTACTTCCTTGAACATTTAGCATCATTTTGCCTTAGAAACAGTCCTACCGGTTGGTCTGAAACATCAGATTGTCAACCATAGTGATGTTTTAAGCATATATTTGGCTTTTTTGGATCAAAGTGCGTTATCAAGAAGGGAAGGCTTGATAATTGTGTGCAAGTTCATCTGAGCAACACCACTGTAGAAGGTACCTTTCTTGAGTAGCTATGGATCAACTCTGCATTTGACATCGTCAGCACCTCCTCCTCCCTCTTTACATGGTCAATGTTCATGCAAGATATTTGTTAGTCTAAACTAGGCTGTAGAGAGATATAAGCTTGCATGTAGAACTAAAGACCTGAGAGATTTTTAGGTGGAATATTAGTTAGACAAAAAAATTGTATCAAAGCCCTCCATGTGCCATCCCCATGGGCAGCGTATCTCACCCCAGCACGCTCTCTCTCTGCATCCCCAATGAATAGTTAGCAATGACTAGTTTGGGGGACTGTAAATTAGGTTGCCATTTTTGAAAAATTATAAATTCAAATCAGTGGTTTTTAGATGTGAAGTTATTCACTAACATTAAAGTACATTAAAAATTAAGGATTTTTCACTTCAATAAAAAACTAAAAGTGTTATTTTTCTCTTTGGAGGAAAAGGACTCAGGAAAGAATTAGAGAGTGAGAGAGAGAGAGAGAGAGAGAGAGAGAGAGAGAGAGAGTTAGTTTTATGAGAAGCTCATCTTTTAAGAGGTCTTCAGTAGCTTTAGTTTTCTAGTTTTCTAGAGACAGTGGGCTGGGCAGGTATTCCCTTTACTCTGCCACCTCTCCAGTGTAAAAAAGAGATTCCAAAATCATTTTTATGCTCTAATTGATATTAAAAACATGGTGGTGTTATAAGAAACCATCAGGCAAAGAAATAGTGATCTGTTATCAAAAAATAATAAAAAGGAAAACAGCTTAATTATGACCCAACCTGGAAGGAACAGTGTGAGGCAGATGGTTTCTGCTGGTCATGTCTGAAAGTTGTTGATATTTTTTTTCTTGATTGGCTTTCTGTAACATCTAAGACACTGTTCAGGAAATATTGATAAAAATCACACATTGGTTTTGAAACATCAGTTTACCTAAGTCTTATAATGCACTACTTTAATGCTGAAAGAAGTATCAAAGAGGTTGAAATTGGACTCATCACTTCCTAAATTATATTGATGAATAACCAAGAGCATCATCTCACTTCTGAGCCTGCTCTGCATTACATAATGAGTGCTGTGCACTGCTGGCTAAGGGCTGCTTCTCCCTGCACACTATTGCCTTCACTAGTGTCTTTTATTGGATTCCAGAAGCAGAATGTATAAAAAATCCATTTACTTAAACCTCTTTCAGACAATCTTCTAAAAATAATTTTATTATATTTTTTAATGGAAGACAGTAGTAATGATCATTGTAATTGGTAATGACTGAGTGAATTTCCATGCAGAATCTTCAATATTTAGTCAACATTTGTCTTCTATTTTCATTGTAATGGCAGCTTGGAGGATCAGTGCTTTTACATTTGGAGGACCAGTGGCTTTCACACTCTCTGGAGTGAGTAGTGAGTCTAGGCAGAAGTTGTGTGGCCACCAAGCTTCGGTGGTTACCACGTACCACAAGAGGTCACTATAGGTTCTGTCATGATTAGTGATTAGCCAACATCATTCCTTTTTCTCTCTTCCCCTAGATCCTTCAATTATGGTTGGGGGGTCTGAGTGGTTAGCAGTTTTGCATGAATGGAAATATATAAAATACAAGGCAAACAAGAAAGTCCAGTGATATGAGATACTTCTTTTTAATTATTGAAATTTATTTAAAGTAGTGGCAATTATTGTAAGACTCAATAAATATGATAGTAATAAAATAGTAAACATTGACATTTGATATTGGCTAATCACACATCACAGATAATTATAATGTTATATTCATAAGATATGGTTTAAACTAATAGGTAACTTATACTATCAAATGAAAATTTAATTATAGCACACATTTTCAGTGTTATAGCAATATATACGAAATACAAAGATTCCATGAAGGTTCCATGTATATAAAGCCTTATCCCGGGGAGATGGCTAAATATTTTACTATTTCTGCAGAGTTTTTCCTATAACAGATGTTTTTATATAATTTATATTGGACTCGAGGAAGAGGTAGAGTCAGTTCACACCCACACTTTGTTGAAAAGAGAGCTCACAGATTTACAGTTATTTCCATAGCCTATGTGTGATTCTAGCCTTTTGATGTTTCCCAATATTTGAAAATAAAGTTCAAAGCTAAAACAAATTATCTTCAAAGTTCTACAAATTATTCACCTCCAAGAGGCATGATTAGGAATGTATTACTTGGAGAGGTTCAGTTTCCTGTGTTGTCTTACACTACCAGTGCAAGAGGCCAGATTGAGAAACGTGTGATCAAGTTAAGACAGCTACGATTCTTAATATAATAAATTAGTATATTAGACATTGTTTTAGCATTTGGCTATATTGATATTAGGACCTAACAAAGTGACACATTTGTATGCAGTGTAGGCAATAGCTTTGTAATATGTTAAGTTTTTATAGGGAAAGAAACAAGAAAATTAACAAAATAATAAATTAATAAAACAAAATTAATAAAACAGAAAAGAACAATGGTTCAAGGGGCTGGAGAGATGGATCAACAGTTTGAGAGCCCTGGCTGCTCTTTTAGATGACCCTGGTTCAATTCCTAGCACCCACATGGCAGCTCAGAGCTGTCTGTAACTCCACTTCCCAGCAGATTCAGCATCTTCACAGAGACATATATGCAGGCAAAACACCAATGCAATAAGATAAAAATAAATAAATTATTTAAAAAAAGCAATTTGAAATTTTCCTGAAGCTTATTTTTATTCCTTTTATGTGATCTGGTCCAAGCAGAGAATTGTCAACTATTAAGTGTAAAGTCCTACAAACTTCGAGAAGTAAGCAGTCTGAGATCTGAGCTTAGAATCCTAGAAGTTTCCAACTATAATGATGTGCATACAAGGTTACAAAAGCCTAGGAACATCATGCCAGCCCTCAAGGATACAGGTCACACCCGCATCCAGTCCCTTCCTGCTCTCCCCTGTGCTACACACAGAAAAGTGTGGTTGAATAAATGCAATTTGATTTTGACTCCTAAAATAACCAAGTTAATAATTGATTTTTTCCAAACAGTTCTGATTATGTCCATGAAGTGAGGTGGCTAAGTAATTATGTAGCTGAAGATGTTTATTTAATTATGGTGTGTATCTGAAAACAGAAATCATACAGCACAGGGTGCATCAGCGGTACCCATGAAAGCATGCTTGTACCATAGTTCAACTTGATGTGCAAACAAAGTATTCTCTACTCTTTTCATTTTAATCTCCAGGGGGCTGAAGTACTGGACTATTTTATATGAGAAAGAACTCCTTGCCAACTTTCATATTCTAATTAAATTATTTTAAACAACTCTGCAGTTAGGAGTTATTGATGGTGTGTTTTGTCTTTGGAAATCAATCCTTGCCTGTTTAAAAGAGTTTTACTGGTGGTCGAAGCAGCTTACAATCCAGCAAGCCAGCTACTGATTGCCAAATGTAACTAAGCATCAATCAACTGACTTGTGTTACGGGGAAAGTTTAGCTTTCTTCCCAATCCTTTCTGTCTCTGCATTTCTCTTCTATTTGGTGACAAATTAAAACACAAAGAATTTATTTTGTATGTCTTATAGCACTGTAAGGATAGTGAGGTTCCACACTGAGGGTTACATAGGCTGAGAGTAAGTTCCCTAAAGACAGTAACTACCTCTCTGCGACCTTCATGCCACTTATAGTGAATTATTCAATTACCAAACAGAATCTAATTGAATATCTACTATGTGCTAGGAAGTGATCCAGAGCAATGTGATCGTAATGTTTCTCTTTATTTTCTTTTTTCTGTGAGGGGAAATGTTGTTTTAATCTTTGGACATCCCATCTGTGGTTGGTAATCTTTACTTTTGAATTGCCATTTCCTTCCTTATCTCTTTGCAACTGATAATTTCCAGCTTGTGAGCATCCCCCGCACTGCCCTCTTGGCACACAGGTTCACTTTCACAGCTCTCCATATTCTCTCTCCCTCTGTACTCGACCCTATTTCTGTTCCCTCATCCTTCCATCTCCTTCCTTGTCCTTAGAGGCGTCTGTTCCTCCCTCCATCCCTCCTTTGCTTGTCCTCATTCCACTTTCCAGAGCAATCTTGTCTGATGTCAGGGTTGGATCTCTGTCTTTCTTGTCCTGTGTGGGCTGGCGACATCTGGAGTTCTCTTCTTGTGCTTCTCACACGTCATGTAAACTGTGGCCAGACTTGAATTTATTTATTTTTGCTCTTAAATCAATTTTCTGTGGCATTTTCTCACGACAGTCTAAGACCACTTTTATATATTTTTTTTGTCCTGCTGTTTGGAAACCTTAGGTTTATATTTGCCCTTCCACTCAGTAAAATGTTAGTTTTACTACCCAAGGAGATGGTAAGGCTTAAGGGGTAAGGATTTTCCGTTCATTTCTTTGGCAGCTCCTAAAGATGGTGTGTACACAGTGAGTGAACGTAGGGTCATCACTGAACAGCCTCAGATAACCATTCTATGTGCTCAAAGTCCTATGTACAGCCCCAGAAGGAGAATGCCTCATTAGCTGAGCTCAGAAACAGGGCTTCTGGGAGTGAGGACCAAATTAGGGAGATTCTTTCATCCTCCCGAAAACAACTTGACTGTACTGGGAGAACCCTCTTCAGGGTGGCTGATAATTTTATGAAACTCTGCTGGGCATTTGCAAGGTTTTCATTCTTCCTGTCTGGCGCCATCCCCCCACCACTCCCTGGCTTCACTCCACAGTGCTGACTGAGACTCTCCAGGATTTTAACCTGGAAGAGCTGTGGAGGAGATGGGAGGACACACATGTCCCAGATAGTACACTGTGCCTTGAAGGAAGCGTTTACTCAGACTTGCTTCTTCATAGTCTCTTTGGATAACGTAAGACATGGGAGGTTTTTTCCTACCTTTTTGACCCAATGAAGGCAAAATATTAAATGACTAAAAGCCTCTAAAATCATTAACTGAGCTTGAAAGCATGGAGCTCACTTTCCTAATTTGTAGACAAACCCCAATAGACAGATGAACAAACAAGACACCTGACCACTACCTTGCAACCTCCAAACATCAACCTATTGCTCAGAGTAAAAGAAGTGTCAGTCTGGATTGCCTCAGTACCCAGATACGCTCTGCAGTATCCGGACATGGTCAGAGAGGACAACAGAAACTCCTATCCTCGTGTAACTAGGCCCGTGAAAATGGCCCAGGGAGGAAAATGAGTTTACCTTGTAGATATTTATTTACGTTTCCCTTAAACAACTAGCTCCTGTTGCATAGAGTGTAGAATAACACACACACACACACACACACACACACACACACACACACACACACACACACGCCAGGGCAGAGTCTTAGAAAATCATGTTGTAATGTACCCTGAAAAGTCTACTGTGCTAGTTGGTTTTGGTCAACTTGAGACAAACTAGAGTCCTCTGGAAAGAGGGAACTTCAGCTGAGAAAATGCCTCCATTAGATTGGCCTACAAGCACATTTGTGGGGACATTTACTTGATTAATGATTGATAGAGGAGACCCAGCCCCCTGGGCAGGAGGTAACTGGCTGTGAGTCTAGAGAAGAAGCTGGAGAGCAGTGCTTCACTATGGTCGCTGCTTCAGTTTCTGCCTCCAGGTTCCTACCCTGAGTTCTTGCCCATAATTCCTTTCAGGATGAACAGTAAACTATAAGCTGAAATAAACCCTTTCCTCCCTGAGATGCTTTTGATCCTGGTGTTTGTCAGATCAATAGAAACCAAACTAGGATACCTTCTTGTTTGTTTGTTTGTTTCTTTCCCATGTGTGCAAATGAGATTGGTCTTAATTGAAATTCATGAGTTTTTTTTTTTTTTTTGCAATTTATGTTTGATTGTCTTAAAAGGTTAACTTTGAAGAAAATACGTAATTCTTTCAGAACAGAGGTTGGTTTTTTTTTTAAAAAAAACATTTGTATATTTGTAAACTTCAAAATGAAGTTTGAATATTAAATAAGTACTCTTTCCTGATAAATACATCTCGACTGGTTTAGCTTTTGTTCCCCAAGATTTTAAAGCTAGTGGATGTCTAAAGCTTTAGGTATTTTAAGACATTTCATTGCGGTGGGTTTCAACAATAATTTGTCACTAGCTACACCAAGGTGACCATTTTTCCATGTTTTGTGAGTATGCGATTCACACAGGCAGTCATTGCACTTGTCTTTTGCTCTAGTAATTTTGACCAGCATCATTTTTAGAAATACATCTCATAAGCAAAACATTGCTACTTAAAGTGGAAACTGGACTGGAGTGATGGTCCGGTGAGTAAAGTTCTTGTTATACAAGCAGAAGGATCTGAGTTTGGATCTCCAGCATCTATAGAGTGTGGCCTTGAACCTGCAATCCCAGTACTGGGTGGAGGGCAAGCAGATCCTATTGGCCAGTCAGTCTAGAGGGAGCAGGTTCAGTGAGAGACCCCATCTTGACAACAGAAGTTGGAGAGTGATAGAGGAAAACCTGTGACGTCAATCTCTAGCCTCACCGTGCACACTCATGGGTACATACCTGCACACAAATACACAGAACACCCACAACTACAGATTTAGTTGCTGAACTTTTTTGTGGAAAAAAGTATCTTCTGTAACATTTCTATTGTTTCCAGCAGCAGAATTTTAGGGTTAGATGGTGAAATAGCTCCTGCTTTCTGATCCACTTTGGCTAGGTGGAGAATGATGAAGTTAATGCCATCAAAGAAACACAGAAACTTGAAAATACACCTTTGATCTTGAAGAAGATGAAACATGGAGGCATATTTTTATCTTTGATGACAGCTGAACACGTTTGAATAAATTAACAGATTTTTGCATATTTCAAACTCCCACAGTGATGGCCTGTTTAATGTTGCCAATATTATTATATAATAATTAGTCTTATTTTGGAAAGTATGAAGTGTATGTGTCTACACACTGGGTGTATTGTTTCAGAATTGTAGGAAAAGGCTTATTTTTTATATAAGGACATAAAAAGATATCAGCTTTTCATGGAAATGGGGAATACATATACCGGAAATCAACACTATAGATGGGGACATCTCATATATATTAGTCATGTCTTTTTAATAGCCATATGTATCAAGATTTTGTTTAACCCAAATAAAACGTTCTGTTTATGTTGCAGGGAACTTTTCTGTTATGGCCACATGAAGCTTAGATAAACATCACTAAACCCAGAAGACAAACTCAGAAAAGTAACATTGGCTCCCTGACTTCAGTTCACAGGTTTTCAGACATTATTCAAAGTACAAGAAGTCTGCTTAAGTTTGCCTGCTATCATTATTAATTATTGTTAATAATGCAGTTTTGGGGGGGAAGAAATAGGTCTAGCTGAGTCCTTACATACTTTCTAGATAACGCCTAAACATTGCTCTGCATTTGTTTATTGGCTGTCTTAATAGGAAAAGGAACTGTTTATTTGATTCTCCCAGCAAAGATTGTTGGGTGTGTATTGATGATCACACTCATATGCACTTTGATCTCAGAAACTGGAAGGGGAGACGTATATGTAACAACCACACAAAGAACATCTAGTAGAAACTGTGGTAGGCATTTGGAAGGAAAAGGAGGAAGTGTTGAGATCACAAGTAACAGGAAGTAGTTTTGATTGGAAGCAGTTTTGGGGGGACTAAGGAAGTGCTATTAAAGTGATAAGAGGTGACTGGGAAGAAGAATATTGTAGGCAAAGAGAAAAATGGGAACAGTCCCAAGCAGAGAAAGGGGGGAATGGAGGGGTACATTTGTAAAACTTAAAGACCAGTGCAGTTGGATGACAGTGGGGAAAATGAGGAGGAAGAGAAGTCGGGGGCCTTTCTAAAGAGCCATGGACGGATCTCCTGAACACAGTGCTGCTTGTTTGGGGGTCAAAGAGAGAAGGAGTGAAAGTTGGAGCCACCTAGATGATCACTGCAATGGTTCAAGCAAGAGCGGATGGTGTTTGACCTGGGAGAGCAGCAGTGCAGATGCGTGGAAAGGGAAGTGTCCAATATGTATCAGTGCAGAATGATTAGGATTTAGTAAGAGGTCAGTGTCCTGAGTGGGTGGGGTGGAGGATGACTTATAGCTGTTTGGCTCAGTGTCTCTATATAGAGGAAAGTAGGGAATTTTTCTTTGAACTGGTGAAACTAGAAAGTTCATCCATCCCCTTCCCACTTACAGCCTCTTAGCCCATATGTCCCATCTCCTTACCACTACTCCTATTCCCACTCTCAGCCCTGGCCCTTGCTTTGAGCTGGGATTTTTAATGTGGGATATATCTCAAGTGATTATTCTTGTACTGCAAATACTTTACTGACTGAGCTCCCTCCCGGTCTCATTTTAGAATTACTGCACAGTTTCTTTGGAGGTATGTCTCTTCAGTTGGGACTAGATGAATATATTTAGAGAGATCCTTGTTGGCTTTCTTTCTTCAGTGGCTGCTGTAGAAAATTGCACAATAGTGAAAATATTTTCTTCTCGTAAAGTCCTTACCCACCTCCACTCATGTCTTCTTCTCCCCCAATATTCTAGATTTCATTTGGTTGTTTTATTACTTCTTAAAATATCTGACGATTCTTGCTAATACTCTGAAATACTTCTCTTAAGGTAATTTGCATAAAAAGTTAAGTGTGAGAAAGAACAGTAGTTTAAAGCTCCCAAAAGGCATTTTATCATCATCATTTTCTACTGTGTCTCTTTAAAAAGACTGTATATATTTAAGGTATGCAGGGTTTAAAAAATTGTGTATGTGCATATGTGTATTGTGTGTGTGTATGTGAGAGAGAGAGAGAGAGACAGACAGACAGACAGAGACAGAGACAGAGACAGAGTGAGTGTATGTGAATCAAATAATCTCAGGGTCATTCATCACCTTCCACCTCATCTTGATACAGAGTTTCATGTTTGCCTCTAAGTACAGCAGGCTAGCTGGCCCATGAGCCTCTGGGAATTCTCTTGTCTTCTACTACTACCACACTAAAACACCTCTGAGATTACAGATGGGCGCTACAGTATCTGGTTTTATGTGGGTTCTGGGGATCTGAACTCAGGTTCTCACATTTGCACAGCAGGCACTTTCTCCACTGAGCCATCTGCTCAGCTACAGTGTAAGGTTTGGACATATATACACATATTGAGAAAACCAGGAAAGTCAGGAAAATTAGCCTGTCTGTTGCTTCTCATGGAGACAACATTTTTCCTTTATGATAAGAACTAAAATCTATCTTAGCAATTTTATATTGCTGTGCAGTATGATAACTATAATCTTTAGGCTGTACCTTAGATGCCTGCATCTGTTCGTCTTCAGTGACTCCTGGTTTGTTCCCTCCCATCTACTTCTCGCCATCTACTTCTTTGTCCTGTTCCCATTGCTAGTGTTCTCAAATTTCTAGATCTAAAAAAGGGTATAGTTTTCATAATCACAAAATAATAGCATTGTAAAAAGTAAAATCCTGTTGGAGCAGCCCAGAAGAAAGCCATTCCCCCTCCAGAATTTCTGTAGCAAGGGAAGGAACTTCCCTCTCAACTTTATGGCATTTCATTGACTACTTGTTCCTGTTCTAGAATTTTCTGTCAGCATGGATTCCTGATCTCCTTTACAAATGGGATTAATTTGTAGTAGTGTGAACTAAGTGTGGTTATTTTCCTGTTGCCCGAAGAAGTCGTTCGGTGAAGAAGTGCTTCTTTATGTTAAAATGAAACCAAAGAAAACAAGAGCTCAGATTCCTGTTCAGAAATACAGCGATAGATGAGAATCAGAGCCAGAGAAGCCTGCTTCTGTTTTCTGTTTTCCTGCTACCAGAATGCTTTCTCCTGTGTTCACCAGCCAAGTCCTGGAACTTTCCTGGCCTGCTTTTCAATTTGTAGAAAAGGAAGGAGAAGATGCACAAGACAGACACAGTCTTACTTTTAGGATCTTTTCAAACCACAGGCTTTGACTCTGAAGGTCTAGGGTGGGTCCCAGGGGCTGCATGGCTACGAACTACCAGGTGATTCTGGGGTAGGCTCTGAGAGGTGAGGGACCAGATGAAAGTATCACAGACTTTGTTGAGTAGGAAACTTATCTCTTGGACTGTATTTTTGGATTCTACCCTGAGGGAGTCAGTTTAGTGCATGTACATTACAATCTAGCGATCTCTGCTTTTGACACTTGGTACAAGATCCTATTGCAGCTGCCAGAATTCAGGAGTTACAACACTAGATGAGTGTGGCTCCATCCCTGCCCATTAGAACCACTTGGGAAGATTTAAAACTAAACACCAATGCTTAGGAGTTCCTTTCCTGATTAACCAAATCAGAAACGCTAGGGTGTGAGATCTGGGATGAATAACCTTTATGCTCATAACTTCAAGCTTCTTGAATCAAAGTGGAGTCAAAAAATTCCTACAGAGACATCTACAATTCTTCATACTTGCTTTTAATTGATAACTTATGTGTTTGTGTGGCCAATCACTGATGCATGTATGCCTTATAGGATGATCAAATCAGTCTAATGACTATAACCTCAAATATGTGTCTTCTCATTGGGATAAGAACATCAAAATCTTTCTCTCCTACTAATTTTGAAAACAGGAGTGTATTATTTTCTCATCTTGCAGGAAAACACCCGAACTGACAGTGCCCATGCCCACTCTCTGTGTTCTTTGCTCCACTCTCCCTTTTCAGCCTCTGGTAACCATATAAGTGTTTATCACTCCTTCTCTCTCCCTTGTATGTATAAGTATAAATGTATTAAAATAGTTTTTAAAATTTCTACTGGCCCTTAACCATTTTGAATCAAGGGCCTATGATGTGGGCTTTAAGCTTCTAATACTTGAGAGAAACTTGATCGCTTTATTTCACATCTGTCTTTAGAGGAAGCCAGGTTGTATTCTCAAGCTCCAAGCCTTTGTAGAAATCTATCCAAGTATCTGCTGATGTGCAGAACCGTAGCTTCTGAAATCCCAGCCCCGTGTGGGGAATCATGGCTGACACTTAGGCACCTCATAAGGATCACATTTGTGTGTTTGCAGCTTCTGGAAGTTTAATGTTTGTAAGCATCTTTAAGGGTTGGAATAGCCTGAAGACCAAGGGAAGTTTTGTGTGCTATGAAAGTGAGGACACATTGGAGTTAGAATCCCTGTCAAGACTGGCTGATGATGACAAAGATGGTCACTTAGAATTCTGGGAAATTTCCTTCAACACATCATACTGCTGACACTCGAGGATTATCCCACTGTCTAGATCCTAACTTTGCTCCTTTGCAGCTAGTTATTCCTTTGTAATCAAATTCCGTTTGCCTATCCTTCTTTAAAGTTGAAAGAAATTAAAATTTTCTGGGAAGTAATTTTAATTAAATTTGCTCTCTTGTTCTTAGTATTTATTAAGGATATCAGATTTCTCATTTGTTGGAAGAAGAAATGAATGACTTCAGGGAGATAATAATATGAACATTGTGTATACACACAGTGTTTTGGCTAATGCATATGCAAATTTGTAAAATGAACTCAGCCACTACCATCTAACTTAGCTGCATCTATTTCTTACTGTTCAGTGTTTCTCTTCATACTTTTCCTGGCATAACTGTGCAGGTTTCAGTTTGTCGCTTCAACATAAGGAACTGTTTTTTTTTTTTTTCAGGTTCTGTGCTTGCGCACATGGGTGCTCACACATCCCCTAAACACGCTGCTAGATGTCTCTACAGTTATAGCACAGATGTGAAAAAAATCTTTCAGATAGTACACTATAATACTTTATGAAGATGTTTTTTGCTCTAATAGTTTATAAAGATTTTTCTTAGGTTACCTATGATTAGCCTTCGTAATTACCCAGAGAGGTGCTTATAAGTGCTGTTGATCTGTATGTGTAGAAACTGATAATTTAATTGAAACCCCAAGGTTTTTCACGCCACTCTCTTAGTCATGTTGAGAATAGATCTGAATGTGAAGAACAGGCTGTGTCGGGATGGTCAGTGGATTGCTGTGAATGTTTACCAGTTGATGACTTCTTATGTGATCAGTATGGCAAATACGTTTGATTGTGGTTTTATAGGCTATCCAGAAATGATATCAAGAGTCCTTGCATCTATCCTCTATAAGGCCAGAGTATATTTTTAAGACCCAGCATGAAGGGATGGGGAATGCCATAATCTCACATGGCTAGTCTCAAATTGGAAGTACAAAGATGAACAGAAGACTCATCTCCTAGACTGTTTTAAAACCTTATGCTGGCCTTAAAATTATTTTTGAGTTATTTGTTCTGATTGGCTGTATCAGCAAACACTAGCGTGTGCCTATGATATATCTTGACATATTCAATGTTATTGATGGAACTCAAGTAGATATTTTAAAAATGGATTTGAAACAATGCAAAATATCCATTGCCCACTTTTGGTTCAAACTTCCGTTTTCTTTCCCATAAACAACTCTGCCTCCAGACCAACAAGAGGAGTAATTCCTCCCTGCAGAGGCTGCTGCCAATCATTTCTTTCATCTGTAATCTATCTCCTTTTCAGGTTTCCCCTAGAAAGAGTTTCAAGACTTGGAATTTGGGGGACAGGTGTTCTGCTTTCCACGTTTTGACACCAGGCACCTGGACTCTGTGAACCTCTGACTTGTTGATGGTAAACAATCAGAAAGATGGGAATGAAGATGTTTCTTGGATTAGAGACAAGGGATGCCCAAATAGGACACTGCATCACTGTCATGGCTGCTTTTGTTAACCATTTGTTATCACACGGAGATGCTGGTAAAAGAAAGAAACACATCAAACACTGTGGGTAGTGATAGCTGGACCTACGGAGCTGCCATCTTTTTTAGACATCCCTATTGCAGAGCAGCAGAAAAGGGCTGAGTAGCAGTAGGAGGAGATTATAAATAAATGGCAGAGCCATCAAGGAGCGGGCAGAGCTGTGGCTTTAAACCTAGCAGATGTTTTGAAAGCAAGACTGTTTATGACACAGGGAGAGCTGCAAAGCCTTCGGAGGGTTCCTTAAGTCACGTTTTCAAATCTACGAGATGCAGCAGAAGGGGATAGAATTGGTCCAGTGAATTTGAACACACCTCAGGACTGAAATAGATTATAAAACAATGCAGAACGTGTAAAGGATTGTTGAAGGAACTTTGGGGGCTCTGTTTTTGTGTGGGCGCACACTTTGTGTGCTTCTTTATAATGAACTCTGGTTTACAAAAAGCTTGAAAACTATGGGTTTCTAAGAAGTTTCTGGGAGGAAGAAAAGGCCCAGGTTAGCAAGCATTTTGATTTTCAAATTTTTTTTTTCTCTCTCTCTCTCTCTCTCTCTCTCTCTCTCTCTCTCTCTCTTTTAAAAGCACATGGTACCCTTGTTCCCAGGACATCAGGAATCCTTTCAATCAATAAGTAACATATTATAATCCAAACTTTTGAAAAATTATTTTTAAAATGGCAAGTAAAAGTATACACATTTTGGTATATGTTTATGGTAAATAATAGGATGCTTTCACATGTAAGTGTATTGTAGAAAAGCTAAATCAAGCTACTTAACGTACGTATTCCGTCTCATCTTTTTTGTTGTTGAGAATAAAATCTATTCCCTTGGTGACTTTCAAGTATACAATATATTGCTATAACTCTCGTTGCCATGGAAACTGTAGTTCTCTTGAACTTATAATCGCTAACTACAATTTTCTGTCCTTTGACTACATCCGTCCAGCTCCTCTACCCTTCAGTTCCCTGTAACTTAGCAGCATTTTTTCTCTCTCTGTTCCGTGTGTTTTAATTGCTTGGCCACTTTTTTTAACGTGTGTAAGTAGAGGATGTGTGTGAGTTGGGGGATGTGTGTGAGCAGTCCTCAGTGTATGTGCTGTAGAGAAAGCAGAGCTGAGGTGGCCCATAAGGGTTGGATAGGCAAAGGGATACGAAAAAAGTATTTTGAGTAGAGTTAGCATCATCAATGAGCATATTTGAGAACTGCTGAAGAAACTGACCTAAGCCTGACAGTGTAGACGTTAGGAGTAAGAAACAGTGTGTTTCTATTAGAGGGAGGGGTGCTTGTAAGTGTGGGAATGGATTTGCGATCTGATGGCATAAGCATTTAGGCTTCCTGATATGAACGAAGAGGGATGGCATTGGTTTGAATATAAGGCTGAAAATCAGGATGAATTAAGGCAGGATATAGCTCGGCAGCCAGATGGCCCACCATGGCTTCTGGTCATTTGGAGTACAGCTTACAAATGAGAGAGGGTAAGCTAGCCTGGGCTAAGAGAAGAAAGAAAATCACTGTTGATGATTACAATCTATGCCATATATAACTGAAACACCATGCACTTAACGAGGAATTTATGCTTTCTCATCTTTGCAGTTACCAGCCAGTCTTCCTCATCACGCTGGCTGGGTTCTCCAGGGTTATACTGTTAACTATTCTCAGAACGAAGGCTTAACTCAAACGTCAGTTTATGTTTTTAAACATGCACTTAAGAGGGAACAGAGTAGCTATTGTCCTCCTGTGTTTTCTAAGCGTATGTGCAGTTAAATGTGCTTACCTGTACAGGATGGTGAGTTTGGACAAATGTACATACGTGCATCTCACTTCAAGACAGTGAACACTTACACCTCCCACCCCCCGACAGATTTTTCTCTTCTCTTTTCTGTCATCCCCTCATTCCCTTCAGAAATCATTGTCCTGGACAATTAGCATAGTCATCACCTTAAGCAGTCATCACAACCATAATGGAAAGGAAACTATTATATAGCTCCCTATCACCACTGTGGTTTTGTCTCTATTTAGATTTCACATGTTTGGCTTCTTCCTGCCCCCATGATATTTTTTTTTTAGGTTAACCCACGTTGTGACGTGTATCAGAAGTTTGTCTATTTTAGAGTAAAGTGGTGTTCCTGGTACAGATCTCACACCACTTAAAATCCATTCTGTTGATTTGCATTGTTTCCAGTGTTTGACTACAACAAGTGAATCTGATGTGAATTTTTTATGGCCCTTTTTTGTTCAAGTATGTTTTCATTTCACTTCAGTAAGCAAGTAGGGTGGACCTCCAGGGTCACAGATGAATATTTAACTTGACAAGAAACTGTGCTCCAAAGTGGCCATGACATCTTGTGTTTTCTTAACATTCTATATATATATCTAGGTCCAGCGGTCCCAGGTTCTCACCAGTGCGTTTAATATTGGGTTGTAGCTACCCTGGTGGGTGAGTGGTGGGGTATCACTATGCTCTTAGCGTGTGCTTTTCTCGTGTCTTGTGAGTGGGAATGTGTTCTATTGGCTGTGGCACACCCTGAGACATCTGTTCAAATCATTTCCCCAGTTTTCTAAGTTGGGTTGCTTGCTCTTCTGTGGGAATTCTGTATAAATTCTGGATTGGACTTCAGGTATCTGTTTTATGAATCTTTTCTCCCAGACTGGTGGTTTCCATTTTATTTTCCTACCAGTGTCCTTAGATGAGGAGTTGAGTTGCATCTCGACCATCATGCCCAATTTATCAACGCCTTTTTTCTATGGTGATTGCTGTGTGCTTTGTAAGATAAACTTTTGTCTTCCTCAAGAGCTGAATTCCCACCTGGATTTTCTTCTGAAAGTTGTGTAACTTTCACTTTTATTATGACATCTATGACTTCTGGCTCCTTAGCTTTATGTGACTTTCTGTTTAATGTCCACCACCATATCAACTGTCCCTACCAGGAGTCTTCTCAGGGTGGAGACTTAAGAAAGCACCTCTGTTTTCTAAAGGATTTATTTTTTTTTCACTATTGCCTGCAGAAGACATTTCTCATATAGCTTCCTGTGCTTGATTTAGTATCTATCCCACTAGATCATTTTGACTGCTGATTATTTATGTTCTTAATAAGTAAATTTTATAAGAAGAACAAGAGTATGTTCTTCTAACCTTTACTACACTCCAATATCTGATTTACAGCCCCACCTTTATAGAGCAACTATTATTCAGTAAATGTTGAATTGCATTGTTATTTTTAGGAGAACCACTTCTGAATCAGGATTTCAAGCCTGCTACTCATAATTTAATTTTTATTTTTAGATTCTACCCAAAGATGAGCCCAAAGGAGATTATCTTATAGTAGATTTTAAAGTAGAATATTCCTTTTACTTTTTTATTCTTTTAAGATATTTATTTAAAATAGTTTTAATTTGTGTTAGTATTGTTTGAATTTCTTTTCATTTTCTTGTCATGAGACTATTAACATAGCTAAAGTTACAGCCTGAAAGTATTACTTTTTCAAATACACTCTTTTTGAACAAATTTTATGCCTAAACCAAATCTTTTTTCATGTAAAGTAGAGCAGCAACATCTTTTATATAGAATACATACATTTTCTAGGTGCTATGTCACATGCAGAAGTGATAGATTTGAATGATCTCATTTTCAAAGACTCTTTAATGCTATTTTAGATTAGATTTTTCAAGATCTAGTAATAATGAACAAGGAATATGTGCCATCAAATCATATTTTCATTAGTAGAATATTTTAGAGGGATGTATTCAGTTTGCCTGTGCTTCAACATCAATCTTCTGAATTTGTAGAGAAATGACTCTAGCGCATCTTAATAAATTAGCACATTTAATCATTGCTACTCACTACTAGGCATCTTCTTTTGTAAAACACTTGAATGCAAAGAGGTACCGTGCATTGTTTTTTTGGATTTTGGTTTGTTATATAAAGCTTGTAGCTATTGCAGCTGTTATTGGTCCTCATGCTTAGTTGATTATGGCACAAGTTGTATCGCTTATTTCAGAGCACACCGTCATTGCATTTGTCCATCTTTTAAAACTGCCTTTTTGATCACTTGAAAGACAAAAGTTGTTCAATAAAGCTAAGTAAATCTCTCTCTCTTCTTCAGAATCAAGTTTCTTACTGGGAAACGCCCAAATTGTGGACTGGCCTGTAGTTTACAGTAATGACGGTTTTTGCAAACTCTCTGGGTATCATCGAGCTGACGTCATGCAGAAAAGCAGCACTTGCAGGTATGTACATTGAATAACTTTGGAATCTTTTCCAAATAAAAATAAAATTCTGAGAGTGGCTGAGAGGATTGTGTTTACTTATACTCAAGACTGGATGAAAATTATGTTAGAAAGTTTAAAAAGACTTAACTGTGAACAACAAATATTTATTTTAAGAGCTATTTCTGATAATTTTTGCAAGGAAGAATTTTGCTTATGTGTGAAGTAATTCACTTGTTAAAATTTTTTTTGGTCATCTATAATGAACCAGGAGGTAGTATGGGTACTGTGTGACCACAGAGTAGTCAATAATATCAGGGAGCCACTGATGACAGCGACACCTCTGGAGCAACTAAAATTGTCCCTAACAAAATAGAAAATATAACCCAGCCAAGTGGAGCATGGTTCACAAGGATGCCAAGGCCTGAGAGTAGAGCTCTTACACTGAGCCAATCCCATGCCTTTATAGTGCTGCTGTAGTCACCATAGCTATTTGGTTTGTTTTATGTAAAGCAGAATCTGACTTTTGTATTACTTATGACAACTTTAAAAATAGGTCATATCTACAGGTTTAAGAATTATGATAAAAGGGCATCAGAAAATGAGCAAACAAGTAAACCAGCCTACCTATAAGGAACTAATTTAGAATCTAACTTGGCCACCATATTTCAGTAAGGACAGATGGGACCTCCTCCCCCTGCCCCCCACTGGATTAGTTTTTCTTTAAATTTCTAGCTTAACTAAGTGTTGGAGTTAAATAATTTCGGAACTGAAAAGGATCTGGAGTTTTCTTTTAGTTCAAGTTCTGAGAAACAAACGTGGTGCTGTGTTAAGGGATGTGTCTACAGCTGGTTTTCCAGCCCTACTCATTTATGCTGAGATCCAGTGTGTGTGTGTGTGTGTGTGTGTGTGTGTGTGTGTGTGTGTGTATGATCTATGTGTATGTGAATGGTCTGCATCATAATGAAGTCTAAACCTCAAACTACTCAAACTATAACAGAAAAACTTAAATAACTTCTTCAAAACAGATTCTAACACCTCCTAAATTTATTGAACCAGAGTTAGCCAAATTGGGTGTTCAGGGCCAGTAGTTCCGTGTTAAAGCAGAAGCTCAGATGATTTTGAGGTTTATCAAGGCTTGAGAAACAATCTGTTCACACTTCCTTCTTTTCCTCTTCCTCTCCACCACCAGACACCATTTTCCCCTCTATTGAGGTTATTCCTGCATTTTTGTCTACACTCCAAAGAATGAAGCAAAAGAATAGATGGGAATAATGAAAACTGTGGCCTGTGGATGGGCCACACCTTTGGTAGTACTGATGTCTTTTTCACATTGGATAGAAATTTGATCTTTATGCTAGAAAAACCATAAAATACTAAGAGTGTGCTCAGTGTTGGTGGTGACACACAGTATGTTGTGTATCATTGTTTCCAGGAGAATTTAAGTTAGGAAAAGTGAAAGCTTTCTGGTCTACCTTACCCTGTGGGATAGCTACTATAGAGAACCTAACGCAGTGAGAGTGTCCCCTATCTCTTTTTGGGTGGTTGGAATCTCGTTTTTGTGTCAGATGCCATTTTCCACCTAACCAGATATATGATTCTCTGAGTAAGATGTTCTTGTCCTTTCTTTGACTCCAGATAGATCACGGTGTGCATCTTTATTTGCAGCATCATATTGGTCTTATATTATCTTACCATATTTGTATGTGTATATGTATATATTGTAAAGTGTGTGTGTGTGTGTGTGTGTGTGTGTATGATACAAGTATGTATAGGTGTGAATGGTTATGTTCATGCATGTGGAGGCCAGGGGAGAACATCCTGCATCTTTCTCTATTGCTCTTCACTTTATTTATTTATTTATTTATTTATTTATTTATTTATTTATTTATTTATTTATTTGTGTGTGTGTGTGTGTGTGTGTATGTGTGTGTGTGTGTGAGACAAGGTCTTTCACTGAAGTAACTGAACTAGAAGCTTACTCTTTCAGTTAGGCTACCTGGCCAGTGAGTGTCTGGGATGTGCTTGTCTCTATATTCCACTCCTGGGGTTACGGAAGTGGGCAACCATGCCCACCATTTACATGAGAGCTGGGTACTTGAACTGAGGTTTTCAGTGCTCTTACCTTTTAAATCATCTCACCAGCTCTCATGGGGTGGGATTATTCCTATTGCTTTAGTTGTCTTTGAGAAGTATAACTATTGCTATCTTGATCTTCTGTCTTTCCCTTCTGTCCCCTCTCTTCAGTTTTTCAAGACTGGGCTTCTCTGTGTAGTCCTGGCTATCCTAAAATTTGCTCTGTAGACCAGGCAGGCCTCAGACTCAGAGATACACCTACCTCTGTCTCCGAAGTGCTGGAATAAAGTGTGTGCCACTATTGCCTGATGATATGGATACCATTATAAGTTCACCTTCCTTCTTGTGTCCTGTGTGTTTGTCCTGTCCTATGATGTGCTGTTTCATTTGGTAAATGTAGGGTTTTTTTCCCCTACAAGCAGATGCATAAAAAATGCTTGTGCATCATATTAATGATTTTTTTAGTTCTAAAAGAGTTCTTTTTTCTTTCATGCCACCAGTACGAGAAGTACCTTGAAAACAGGGATTCAATCATGCTTACCTTATAAAGTTTTACCACGTTTTACACCATCTATCTATCTGTCTGTCTGCCTGTCTGCCTGCTGCCTGCCTATCTGTCTGTCTGTCTATCTATTGTGTACATGTGGCATGTGTCCTGGTTGAAGTATGGAGGTCAGAGGACCACCTGTGGAAGTTGTCTCTCTCCTTCCACCATGCAGACTCCAGGAACTGAGCTCAGGTAGTCAGGCTTAGCAGAATGTGACCTTACCCACTGAATCTTCTCACCAGCCCACGCTTACTTTAGAATGTAGTATTTACAGACCTAAGAGCACTTTGTTATCTGTCTTCGTTAAATTATAATGTTTTCTTTCGCTGTAAACTGTAACCTAGGTCTCCCATACTTCCACGAAGCGTGATTTACTTATGGCATTTCACATCAAGTGTTAACGCATTCCAGGAAATTTTGGATTATTTGGACTTTTCCACTGTGAAACAAAATGAGCATGTCCTCCCTCAAGTCTCCTGCACCTCTCAGAAACATGCTTTCAAAAAGGGTCGTGTTCTGAATAAACAGTCTTTACTCACTTGTACAGAATATCGAGTGTGTTTTGCTCATCTGAGGATTGCAGCCATTTAAGGTCTGTGCAGAGTTGCTGATGAATGAGTAGACATTATGCCCCAGCCCTATGAACAGACAAGACACCCATCCCTAACAGCTATTTTTGGAAGCATGACTTATGAAAATGCATTTTCATTTTAAATGTTCTCATCCTTCTTTAAAAAAATTAATTTTACTCATTTTGTGTTGATTGTACCATTATTCAGAAGAGCTAAGACTTAGAAATAATAAAGATATCTAGTTGTAAGAAATTTGTTAAAAGTATTAAGGCAAAGCCCTAGCTTCCTAAACCACAAAGTTGAAAGCACAGCAGTAGATAAAGCAGATACAGATTCCAGGACAGAAAACAAAACAAGGCAGACAGACAAACAAAGAGATTTGGTTTGTCCTGTGAGTCCAAATTTTGTGTAAGATCTGGCTTTCTCTCTCTATTTCTTTAGAAATCTTTTTTTAGTTGTTCATTTTTTATTTTTTTATCTTTTTCTTTTCTTTTTTCCATTCAAAAATTTACACTTCCCCCCCTTCTCCCATTCCCGTCCCTCTCCCCCACTAACACTCCTCCCTCCCCATCCATCCTTAAGAGAGGGCAGGGTACCTTGCCCTGTGGGAAGTCCAAGGCCATAAAATCCTTTGGACATAAAACGCTAGGAGACAGAGGAAGGGAAGAATAGAATTACACCAAGATTTAGAAACATAAGCTCAGGGTTAAAGGGCACTATGTTATAATCAGTGATTCCAGAATCCCTGAATTCCACTGGAATGTGATCAATCACCTCACACAATAAAGAACTCTTAAAATAAATCAAATAATTTAACTGATTATTTTGACCTGTACAATTCTTTTGATTAATCTTCAAAGTTAGCATACAAAGTAGTGGGTTTCATTACGGCATTTCTGCAAATATATGTCACTGTCCTTTGTTTGTCTTCATTTTCCTGTCCCACTGTCCTCTCCCACCTCCTCCTTGATGGGCCCCCTCCCGTCAGACAGTCCTCCCTCACGTTTTCATGTCACATGTGTTCTGTTATGCTCTTTTCTGTCACCTCTCTACTAAATGTAATAAAAGAAATAATAATAAAATAGCATCACTGAGTCAGGAAAGGAAGGTGACTCAAAATTCCCTTCCAAAGATGCAATTTATCAGGTGAATGGGTCTCAAAGATATCAGCAGAAACAGTACAGTATATAAGATCTAAACATGATGGAAATTTTACTGATTTTAATGGCTAATTTTATTCAGATATATGAAAGTAAGAAACCAGTGACTAACAAACCAATGAAGTATGATATCATGTATCAGAGAAAAAATGCATACATTATAGATAATTTTATATTTAATATATTTTGTAATGTGTTATATATGATATATAAAATATATATATTTGACTTGTATATACTTATTTATGATTTGTATTATTTAATTATTTGAATTGAAGTCAATAAGATTAGGGTGACAATGAGGTAAATAGTGGCATGTCATAATTTTAAAATATTCAAGTGTGAATTGCTTTATTGTAAAATTAAAACTGTCAAATCATGCTTTTACATATCAAGAGACTGAAATATATTTCTTCTGTCTTTTTACCTTTTTCCATATTTTGCCCAATCTCTCTCCCACTGTGTACAATCAAATTAAACACAATTCTCAGCTTGTTACAGCCTTGCCATTGCGCTATCTTTATTGTTGCAAAGATTTCATGTCGTACGCACTCAGCTCCAGCTTCTTCCTGAGGTGTGTCTTGCTAGTATGCTCTCCACTCATTTTCTAACGCTTGATTCTTGAAATGGAGCTGCTTTCTCTAAGCTCATTTTTAAGACCTACAGGACTGCACTACGAAACACTATTCATGATTTGAAAGTTTTCATCCATCCGTCATATCACATGCCACTTCATTGTAATTCACTGTAGTTGATTGCTTGGCTGTCACAGCCTTCCTCTTATTTATCCATAACATCCAACTTCCCAAACTTTACACATCAAACAAGTTGGAGATGAGCAACCTTATATACATCACAGCCTTGTCTGAGAAACACCGTCTCTGAGCCAGAGAGCATATGCACAAAGGCAGTAGTATGCAAACTCTGTAAAGGATGTCTCGCATGGCTGTCCAGAGAGCTCTTCCAGTCTCATGGCCCCCAACTATGACGGAAGCTTCTGGTTTTCTACTTCCTTGCTGTGTCGTAATAGTAGCTAAAGTTTTATAGTTAAAGCGCGCGCGCGCGCACACACACACACACACACACACACACATGGCACTGTCTGACTTTTGTTTTTGCTAAAGGAAAATAAAAAGGTATTCTATAATGTATTAGGACTCTAAGGACTTTCCAATCTATTTTGTTTTATAACCTAGTAATTCAATTCCAAGTCTTAGATTATTTCCTGTGTGTTAGAGGACATAACAAGTATTGGTTGTTCAAAGGACTGTAGGTTTAAGGGAAGGAGTTCTGGCATTTGAAGCTTGTTGTCAAGGGTTAGGTGGGAACCACTACAGTCTTCTCATTTTCATTAATCTGAAACTTTAAAGAAATCTGCTCTGCTTTTGTTTTTGGGATAGTGAGGTGGAAGAGCGATTATGCAGGCTAGGTAGGAGGGACTTGAGGAGCAGACAGATGCTTTCAAAATTAATCCTCCTCCCCACTGGAAAACCATTCCCAATCCCTTACCCAAGTCATCAGATTAGACAGCAAAGCAGAGCTGTTAAGAGTTACATAATGAGATGTCACAAGCAGTCTTATCAACACAAGATTACCTCAGCAGCCCACAAGAGTGCATCAAACATGATCACGGCGTCAGTGGGTTCCATTCGGCTGAGGACTGCTTCTCACAGAGCCCCCGAGGAAAGTTGTGGGAAGGAAGAAATGCCTCAGTGAACTCAGACTCCCAAGGTTGGGGGTACCCAGTACTATTCTGATTTCCTTTAATATGACATGGACCTACTTTTGTGACTCCATCTAAATCCTTTTAAGACCATGTAAGCTTGAGTTGTAAAACCTTTTGGTATAAAACAACGTCTTTGAATTATTTTTAAATTACTTCGTTTGGATCCCAAAGATGACAGTTTTGTTTGATTTTTCAGCTTTCTTCCTTATCTCCTCTCTCTCAGGGCTCCTTTTCTTCTTTGACTACATATCTCCGTTTATACTCCCATCCCTCACCTACCTCTACTGTTGCCATCATTCCCAAGCTGAACCCCATACTTAGCAACAGCATAAGTCACTCTGTGTTTAGTTCTTGGATTAAGCGTTTGCAAGTATGTAGATGACAACCTGCATATTAGATTGCCCTTTCTGAATGGTGACTATATACTTGGGGTGCTTCCAACTAGGAACATTGCTGGTCAATGGAAAAGTGAGATGGGTTTATGGGGCTCATAATTAAGGTTATTTATTTATTTAGTTTTAGAGCTAAAAGATTCTTTTCTCTGTTGGAAGCCTATCAGCCTTACAGCTGTCTTGGCTGTTAAATATAATGAGGACTGTTTATGAGATCTCGATGAGAGAATACAGAATGCAGGAATAAAGAAATCCTGTTATGAGCCAAAGTCACATTTCTCAAAGATGTTCTTGGACAGATGTGAATGGAGGATTAGCAGAAGCTGAGGCAACCCCGATAGAGCCTGGGCTAGTCCTGAAGACAGCAGTTCCCCTCACTCCAAAGTTCAAATTTTATCACCACATCTGTTGTACAGCAAGAATATGGCCATTATACAGGGTCAGACTAGTGTAGGAGGTTTGCTGCAACCTCATGGATCACAGGAGAGGAAGCCACAGGAAAGAAGACACAGTATGTCTCCCTAGAAGCTACAGTCACCCATCTTTTGCCAAGCATCTGTATCCTTGAGTGTGGGAGAGCAAGGAAGTAGAGCTGACCTGTGAACATATTTTTATACCACCTCCCAAGAGGCAGTCCCATAGTGTTCCAACTGTCACATGACCTGTTACAATCTGTAATTTCATGCACATTATCTTTTTAATCTTTACCCTTGAGCTCTATTATCACTGTCATTATTTTGCTGATGAATAAGCTAAGACCACAGAGAGAGGAGGGGTCTGATGACTTGCTCATTAAGTATAGCTTGCAGTTGGCTCTCTAAATGCAGGGGTTCTCGGGTATATCATGGGTTCTCAGTTCCATAGGAGAGATGGGTCACTGCTGTGAAACTAATTTTAATTTCATTTTCCCACTGACAGAATGAAATAGAAGTCAGTTGTAGTTCCTAAAGGGCAGCTTAGCATTCTGTATGAGTAGAAGCTCTATAGCATAATTGCTACTTCTAAAATGCGAGTCCCTTCAAATTCCATTAACCATTCAATAACTGCACTCATCTTAAGTGAGGACTTTAGAAATTGCAATAAAATAGTCAGCACTTAAAGTAAAATATGCAAGAAAACAAACATGTCTTATCCACTTAACAACATAGCATTGTCCATTCATCAGTATTATCTGGGCAACCTTGAGCAGAAATAGTGTATATGCATATCTAAAACTTTATGAATTATTTATAATATATTATCTTAAAATTATATGTATTTGGGATTTATATTATAATAAATTCTAAAATGTATTTTATGATATATAAATGTCATATATGTAACTATATATTTAAATAATAATATCCATTGTAGTTAGAATGAATATCTCGTTATGGTTATATTTGCATTTCTGATAGCTAGAGGTGTTGAACTTTTTTCTTCATATAGCTGTGGATGTATTTCTATGTTTGAAAAATGTCTAATTCAGGGAATTTATTCATTTCCAACTGGATTCAAGTTTTGGTTGAGCATTTTAAATTTTTTATATTCTGAATATAATCCTTTGTCAGACAAATGTAATCTTTTGTAGCTGTCCTCACTCTGTTGTCTGGGAGGAGGCTTCACCTTACTTTTGTCACCTTGCCTTACAGAGTCTCACCTTGGCTGTTGCCTGCCTCACGGTTTTCAAGTGTTTCCTCTCTGTCTTCTAATTGTTTCCTAGTTTCAAGTTTCAAACTTAGTTCTTTAGTCCTGTTGATTTTCTGCTGATTTAGGCATAGGCTGAGAGGAAGGGATACAGTTTCATTCTTCTGCATATGGGTATTCAGTTTTCCCAGGATTGTTTATTATGTATGCTCTCCAATGTATTTGTATATGTGTGTATTTTGTGTGCATGTGTGAATGAGTGTGTATACATGTGTGTGAGGGAGGGAGTGTGTGCATGTGCGTGTATGAGCATATGTGAGTGTGCACGTATGAGTGTGTGAGTGTGTATGTATGAGTGTGTGTGAGTGTGTATGTGCATGACTGAGTGTGTGTGCATGTGTGTGTGTGTGTATGCATGCATGTCCAGGAGTGAGTGTGTGAGTGTATGTGTATGTTTTACCTCCCTCGGGTGTGGACATTAGTTGTAGATATGTAGATTTAGTTCTGGAGTCTCTATTTTCTGTTCCCCTGGTCTGCATGTCAGAATTTATGCAGGACTTGTATCATTGTGGCTTCTGTTGTCCTGCAGAGTCTATTAAAATCTCTTATTGTAATTGGATCCAGCTTTCTATTTTTTTATTCTCAAGAATGCTTTTAAACCTTGGGGTATTCTGTGCTTTCTTATGAATTTGAGAATTTTTTCTTTCTGTGAAGAATGACTGGTATTGTGATAAAAGCCACCATAAGGGTCTATATTTTGTTGAGTAGCATGGACATCCTAGCAATATTAATTGTTCTAATCCATATGCATGTAAGATATTTTCATTTGTGTGTGTATGTGTGTGTGTGTGTGTATGTGTGTGTTTATCTTCCTCCAATTCTTTATCAGCCTTTTGCAATTTTCATTTGTGGAGGTCATTTTCTCTTTGAGATTAATTCACTCCCAGGTATTTGATTTTCAATAGCTATTACAAATGGGCTTGCTTTGTGATTCCTTTCTCAGCAAGTTCATTATGGTGCATAAAAATGCTACTGATGTTTCTATATTGGTTTTGTATCCTGAAACTACCAAATTTAGCTGCCTATCCTTGTAGTCTTCTGATGAGGTCTTTAAATTGTGGTTTACAGGATAATATGACTTCCTTTCTATTTGGATATCACATTTTCTTTCTTTGGCCTAATTGCTCTGTCTAAGAGTGCCGTACTTTGAGGATTGTAAGGGTTGCGAGTGGACCATATTGTCCAGGTCTTATATGAAACAGTCTCAGCACCTCTCCATTCACTATGATATTGCTGAGATCATCATTTGTGGCCGCCTTATGCTGGGTTCATTTGTTCTATTCCTTTGTTTATCTCTGATACTTCTTTCCTGAGTGTTTACGGGGAGGCTCTGGACGATCTGTTCATTGCTGAAAGTGGGATGTGGATGTGCATAGCCGCTACTGTGCTGTGGCCTATTTCTCTCTTTAGATGTAACAGTACTTTCCTTGTAACATTGAGTATTGCTGTGGGACAATGGTCTGTACCGTGTCACTTGAAGTATAGGTGGGGTGACGGCGACTAGGTAGGAAGTAGAGGCAGGGCAATGAGAATTCTGGGGAGAGGGAAGTTTCAGTCTGCATTTGTGAACCAGGCACAGAGGAAGCAAGATGTGACTGCCTCGCCGAATAAAATACAGTGCCGGAACTAGCCTTGTCCCAGGGTCACATTGATGAATATCTTGATCACCACCATAGAAATTTTGTCCGATGGATGGAGGTAGAGACAAAGACCCACATTCACATCAGAGCAATGGACTGAGCTCCCAAGGTCTAGTCGAAGGGCAGAAGGTGGGAGAAGAGGAGCAAGGAAGTTAGGACCGTGAGGGGCTGGTCCACCTACTGAGACAGTGTGCCTGATCTAATGGGAGCTCATCAAATCCAGCTGGACTGGGACTGAACAAGCATATGATCAAACCAGACTCTGAATGTGGCGGCCAATGGGGGCAGACGGAGAAGCCATCAACAATGACACCAGGACCTATCTCTTCTGCATGTATTATCTTTTTGGGAACCTAGTCTTTTTGGATGCACACCTTCCTAGGCCGGGATGGAGGGGGGTGGGCCTTGAACGTCCAACAGGGCAGGTCACCATGCCCTCTTTTAAGGAAAAAGGGGGAGGGAGGAGGGGTTGGGGGTAGCAGGAGGGGACTGGGAGAAGGGAAAGAAATGTAAAAATTCTATTTTATTTTTTTGAATGGAAAAAATAAAAAAATATATAAAGAAAACAAACAAACAAACAAAATACAGAGCCATGTGGCTAACAAAGACAAGATTAATGGGCTAATATAAGATGTTAAGAGTTAGTTAATACAAAAAACCTGAGCTACTAGACTAACCAGTTTATAGTTAATGTAGACTCTGTGTATTCCTTTGGGACTGAATAACTGAAGGACCATGGTAGTACAGAAAACCTCAGTAAACAGAGTATTTTATTTTATTTTGAGACAGGATTACTCTCTAGCCCTGACTGTCCTGGAACTTGTTCTATAGGGCTTAGAACGTTCAGAAATCTGCTTGCCTCTGTCTCCTAAGTGTTGGCTTAAACTGACGTATTCTAGTATTAGTTAGATATACATATTTTATCTCCCATTGTGTAGACTGTTTTCATTAACACATATCACCTCTATGTGTCTTTCTACCATTTTATGGTTTGCAGTCTGCTTGCCTAAGTGTAGCCGTTCTTGCTTGCTGGGTATGGAATGGTGACTTTTCTGCTCCGTCAATTTCTGTGTGTTTGTGTATCTTCAGTGGTGAAGATGTCAGTCCTACTTGTAAGCAGCATGTTGAATCTTGCTTTTTACTCCATTTGGTGAATATTTATTTTTATTTGGGGCTTTTAATGTGTTTGCATCCAAGGTTATTAGTGTTATGTGTTGAACGATTTGTATCATTTTGCTCTTTTTCTGGTCTCACATAGCTGGATTCTAGTCAAGCTCTATGCTTTAGCTTTGTTGTTTTCTGTATGGGTGAGATTTGATTCTCTTCATTTTTTATATAACTGCTCTTCTACAGGCGTTTAGTCTTCCGCATCTTTTCACAGGGGCATCTATTATTCTTTTATTTTTCGCTCGCTGGCATAGCCTCTCGAGCATATTTTGTTAAGGTTGCTCTAGGGTTGATATATTCCCTACTCTTTATTTTGGGCTGTCACCTTGGACATTGTTTTAGCTCTCCTTTGCTCCTCCGTAGCATCTCTCAGTGCAATAGTCAAGGTTAACGATCTTTCTTTCTCCTCCCTAACTTTTAACACAGTGTCATATTTTCTTGTAGTCCATCCGTTTTCTGCTTAAAAATCTCCCATGAATTTAATGGGGCTTAAGTATGAGCGAATGCCTTTTTCTTTTTTTAAAGAATCTGAAAGTTTGGCTATGAAATGTAGTGATGAAGATATGTTTGTGTCACATCTCTAAGGGATCTTTTGGGCTTTCTGGGTCTTCTCTGTATCTCTTTAAGCTTAAGGAAGTTATCAGCCTTTCCTTTGTTAGTATGGAAGTTTTATCTTCTCTTTTCTTTTTCTTAAGTTTTCATGTAGCCCAGCATGACCTTGAACTCATCATGTAACCAAGGGTGACCTTGAACTTTGTATCCTTCTGTTTCTGCCTTCTGGTTCTGGAGTTCCAGACATGTGACCCCCATGTCCTGTTTTATGCAGTGCTGGAGATCAACCCCAGGGCTCTGTCCATGTTAGGGAGGCACTCTACCAATGGAGCTACTTTCCCCATCCCTAGGATGGAACTTATAAAACACCCTGGAAACTGCCATATTCTTGAGCCTGCCACTCCTGAATATGCACCTGGGGGACTCTGAGTCCCACCACCAAGATTCTTGCCCATCCATGGTCTTTGCTGTACCATTCACAGTAGCTGAATAATGAAACGAGCCTCGATGTCTATCAGTAGATGAATGGGTAAAGAAAATGTGGTGCTTATACTCAATGGGATCTTAGCCAGCCATAAACAAAAATGAAACGGCAACATATTCAGGAAAATGGATGGAACTGGGGCTCATTTGTTGTGCGAATAGGGTTTTCTGTGCTTTCACCTTTCCTTGCCTCCTGGAAGGGTCATAATTGGAACATTTGTTCATTTGCGCATGTCTCATAAGTCTTGGAAACTTTCTTTGTTCTTTCTAATGATTTTTCTCTTTTATTTCTTCAGTGTAACAGTGGCACTTCAGAAGGTCTGTCTTTAAGTTCAGACATTTTTCTGCTTGATCTATCTTGTTGAGGTTCTTGTTCATATCTTTTATTTGACTTATTTCATTCTTCATGTCTGAAGTTTATAGTTAGTTCCTTTTGATTATTTCTCTTTGTTGAATTTCTTATTAGTTTCATTCATTGGTTTCTTTGTTTCACAGAGTTATTTATAATCTCTTGTATGCCACTGAATGTCCTTCAAATTAACCTTTTGAATTCTTGCTCAGGGATTTTGTCTATTACCTTATCTCTGGAGTCTTGTTGGGGAATAATTGTACTCTTTCAGATTTATCATGTTACCTTGCTCTTCCAGACTTTATGTTTCCTTATGCTGATAATTGCATGTCTGGTGGAACAGTTGTTTCCACTACTGAGTGACTTTCATATTTGGAGAATTTGACCCTGTCTGATTAGTAGGCTGTATTGGTTTTAATTTAAGTTGGCCACTGCAGTTACAGTCTCCAAATAACTTCAACGGCAACCAATGGCTGTGAGGGCAGTTCACAGGAAACCGGACCGTAGCAACTGTTGCTCTCTGCAGGGCTGTCAGGTGGGGCTATTTTAGCAGCCCAGGAGGGTATGGTACACAGAGAAGTAGGGAAGAGTGCTTACCTTGTGGGCTCGGGCAAGTGTAATGCAGCACACATGCAAAAATATGAGGATTGTGTGCCAATTTCTGTGGACCATATTCCAAGGAAGTGAGGTTAAAGGGTCCTTAGGCAGGTGTGGCCTGGTTCCCATGGTGGAGGGAGTAGGGCCCTGTGTGGTACAGAGTGAATCTATCAAGTCTCCAGCAGTAATGTGGAGCTAGAGACACCCTAGTATCCGGAGAGGTGTTCCACAGGAAGTCAGTCAGGTAGGGGGAAGGTAGGTGACGTGCAGCAGCAGCCCAGGTAGGAGAGAATGTGCTTCATCACTTGAGTTCCTCATCTGTTTGGAGCAGCTTAATGGCATGCCCTCCCTGAGGACTCAGGAAGGCTGCAGGATTATCTAGCCCCCCCAATTTAGGGTCCAGTGTGGGCTGTTGGGGGTCTCCTGTGTATTTTTTTGTTGTGGTACAACTTTCCGGGTATCAAGCTGGTCTTAACCTGGGTAATGGGGCAGTTGATATAACACTTTTTCCCCTTCTTTACTCAACCATCTACAGCCAGCACATCTCCATTTCATCCACTCTGAATTCTAGCTCTCTCCTACAAACACTGTTTGAATAGTACCTGTCCTTCCCTCCCTTCATCCTTTCCCATCTTTGTAGTCACTTCTGTCGCCACTAACCAGTCATCTTGCCATAGACTTTCTTCTATCGTGAACAGTGCACAGCTTTTTGGGGCATGTAGAAGCTCACTCCTTAATCCTACATTTACTTTTGATGTTCTAGCCATATCAACATGTATCTGCTCCAGACACCAGCTTTGGAATTCTCCTATGGAATACACTTATTTATGAACCATTTTCTTCATTTTTGTTGATGCTCAGGAAATCCCTCTGAAGATCTACTATCTCTCAACTGGCTGTAGCAGCAACATTCCTAGGTCCCTTCTGTCTTCTGTAACTTTACTCCCCCCCCATTATTATCCTTCATTTCTTTGGTGGAACTTAGTATTTACTGGCTAGTTTTCATTTCCTATTGTTCATTTTTTAAAAAAAAACACTGCATTGGAATATCAGCAGAGGCAAGAAGGCAGCACAGCTACTTGCTTCCCCATTGGTATGAGCTAAGTAACAAATGCAGTTACTGATATCAGCACACTCTGAAGGAGATGCCGTGACTGGTTATTGCTCTAGGTGGACAGCTATTATCAGTGAAAATTCCCTTTTATCCTTAGGGGAAATAGGTTGCAGGACACCCCCACTCCAGTGGATTCTGGAAGTACCAATGGAACCAAACTCTGCATATTCTGTTTTCTCCCATACATCAATATCTACTGTAATATTTCACTCATAAATTAGGGATACTAAGACATTAGCAATAATAATAATCACCACAAAAACAATTCTAGTAGTGTATTATAATAAGATGTGGCCACTCTCAAAAACACATTTTCTAATTTGTACTTTTATTTTTCAACTAAAGAAGTATTTTATGAGTTCTCTTCAGAAAATTTGAATTTCAAGAGTCATTATTATTGCATTTTGAGACTATCATTAAGAAAAAGTAAGGGTTACTCAAATATAGACACTGTCAAAGTAAAGTGGCTTATCTGCTAACTGAGACAGTGTGTTGGAGACCAACTGGGGAGCATGTGGAGTGTATGGACTCATATAGATTTTGGATACCTTGAGCAGGTGGTGGGGTTCACATCCCTGGGGGGGGTCATGGAGCTAGATTGCAAGAGCTTTCATCATGCTGTTAAGAATGATACAAGATTTTAAACTTTTGAATTGTACATTCCAGAATTTGTAAATTGGATCATGCTTGGCCATTTGAAATCAGAGAGAACAAAACAATGGGCAAGGGGTGTGCGACTGTATGGGTGCCTTTCAGTGATGTGTGCTTCATGCAGTTACAGTCAGCATACCATGGTAACTGAGATCCCAACAGCGTTGGTGTGAAACATGTTTAATAGAACCATGGTGATTGGAACTTGTGCATTAGAAACTGTAGGAGCTATTTTCTCTACCCCTCTGTTTCTCTTCACATGTGAAATAGCTTCTAAAGCTGACTGTCGGAAGTAAGCTTTAGCAACAGTGGTTAAAACATGTCTTAGCATGTTACTGACTATGCATATCCTCCCACAGGCTATAAATTTCCAATGGATACAAAAATTTTGCTCAAATAATGGTTTCCATATTTTAGTTCATTGTGCAGGGGCATCAGTTTAGGCAAAATGAACCAGTAAGACGATGATGTGATTTTATGTCTAAAAGTGACATAAAAATATCAATGGGTTTTTGTTTTTCAGTTTTATGTATGGAGAATTGACTGACAAGAAGACCATTGAGAAAGTCAGGCAGACTTTTGACAACTACGAGTCAAACTGTTTTGAAGTTCTTCTGTACAAAAAAAACCGTAGGTATTTCTTTTATCAATAAGATGACATAGGTCTTTTCTAAATGTTATAGTTTAGGGAATGGTAGCTGAGCAACAAGGTAGAGAAAATGCCATGTGCTTTGACTGCTCTTGGTGTGGGGGGAGAGGTTGCTGGTGAAATTGGAAAAATTAATAAATGATTCTACCTAGGAAAAGATCTCTCGAAGAATGGAAGCAAAACCATTTCTATTGTTTTAATTTAACAAATTTATTTTAATTTTATTTAAAAATATATTATGTGTATGAGAGTTTTGCTTATATGTGTGTGTAAAATATGTGTGCTTGGCCAAAGTCAGAAGAAGGTGTTGGATCTCCCAGGACTGATGTTGCAGAGGGTTGTGAGCTGCCCTGTGGGTGCTGGGAACTGAACTCAGATCCTCTCCAAGAGCAATAGGAGCTCCTAACCGCTGAGCCATCTCTCCAGCTCCGCATTTTTATTTTCAATGTCATGGTTATCCATATTTATTAAGTACAAAGTAACACTATGATTAACAAATACAATATGAATACTTAAACAAATAACCTTCAACATTTCAAATATTGACTTTTTATGGTGGGAATACTGGAAATTGCTCGCGCGGCAACTTTGGTGTCTGCACTATACTGTTATTATTAACCGTGTTCACCATGCTGTGCAATGCGTCTCATAACCAGACAGAGAAACTTTTCTCATGTGTCACCTAGTCATTGTATTCCTAGACCATCTTCTTTTCATTCCTACCCAGCCCTACTGCTGAGAACCTCTACTGTCTGACATGTGTTTAATCGGCTTAAGTCCCACTTAAAATAAGTAGGTTTTATATTGTTCTTCTGTGCCTGGCTTATTTAACTTAGTATTTAGTATTATGATCTTTTATTCCTTCTGTGTTGTTGCAAATACCTCTCTCTCTCTCTCTGTATTGTATTTGCATGTGTGTACATTTAAAATTTTACAACGGAATCACCATATGACATAGCAGTCATATGGAGGCCAGAGGAAGACTTTAGGTATTTTCTATGATCTTCTGCTGGATCCGCTTGAGATAAGGCCTCTCACTTGAGTTTCCTACTTTGCAGCTAGTCTGCAAACCCTATCCTCCCCCCAGTCTCTGCCCCCTTCCTTGTCTCCTGTTTCTCCCACTGCTGGGGTTGCAATCATATATAGTCACGCTTGGCTTTTTATGTTGGTTCTGGGTTCCAAACTCAGGCCCTTACGCTTACTCAGCAAGCATTCCTACCCACTGAGTCATCTCCCCAGTCCAAGAAATTCTTTTAAATGCTGAGCAGGACTCCACATTCTATACACATTTCACTTTTTTTTATCAGTTCATCTGCTAATGGACATTTAGGTCAATTCTAAAATTGGCTATTGCAAATGTTAGTGCAATGAACACAAGCATGCAGATATCCCTTGTTTCGCAGATTTCCAGGCCTTGGGGTAAATATCCAGAAATGGCCCTGCTACAACATATGGTGATTCTATTTTAAAAATAGTCTCCCAGTAGGTTTTCTATAGTGTCTGTACCAATGGATGCTCACAATTACATTTTTATAGATTCACTTTTCATGGTTACTGCCCAGATGTCAGTGAGGGGGCTATGTCGTTATTTGACGTCAGTCTTTACAAACATAACTTTTAACTAGATGCTGCCTGTTGCCTGGGGAAGGGTAGTGGACACCCTCAGAACAGGCCATTCACATCTGGTAAATGTCTGCTGATCGTTGTGAATATTCTCTGGGGTGAGGGCAGTACATCGCCAATTGTCAAATATGTCATCACATAGAACCTCATGGGTAACCCCTGTGTGGGAGGTTAAAACAAAAATTAACCAATCAGTCAACCACCACCACCACCACCACCACCACCACCAAGCCTCAGTGCATATTCTCAACCATCAAGCCTTCTATTAACTTGGTTTCATTGCATGGATATGAAGAGTCCCTTCATAATCCTTAACCAAGAATCCATCGCCAAATAACATCTGTGTGCAAACATTTTCCCATGGAGTCGCACACCCAAGGGCAGAGCCTGTGCTCAGTAGTACATGGCCTCCACAAACTGAACTCAATGGTAATTTTGTAGACTTTTTGTCGCATATTGATTTGTTTGGACAGTTTTTTTGTCTTTCTGGTCTTTTGCTCGTATATTATGATTTCTGACTTTGTGTTTTTATGGGTTTATTTGTGTGTATGTATGTGTGTGTTTCTTATGCTTTTACTTTTTAAAAAGTTCTGAGTTGGGTGTTTTTGTTTGTTTGTCTATTTGTTTTCTTAAGAGAGAGAGAGAAAGAGAGAGAGAGAGAATGAAGACTCGGAGTTGGATGGGTATGGAGGTGGGGAGAATCTTGGAGGAGTTGGTAGAGGAGAAACTGAGATCAGAACATATTGTAAGAAAAAGTTTGTTTTCAATAAAAATGTATATGGAAAAAGTGTGTGTGTGTATGTGTGTGTGTGTCTGTGCGCGCGCACATGCACGTGCGTACATGTATGCATATGCTTTCATGGTGAATGATAACAAAATCCATCCTCATCTTTAGTGGCTGTTATAGTCTCCTTAAGTGTGAGAGACATTTTAATGTCATCAGAACGAATTTTTTTCCTACATTCAGTATATGTTTGATCTTGTGGTGCACAATTTTTTCTTCCATTTCCTTCAATTCTTTATAGAATATGTGGAATTAAAAATAGATTTTCTTTTTTAGCACTAGACCCACAAAAAGGATAACAGCAGTCGTAGACATTGCCTTGGAGCAACGCGTTTGCTGGCGGGAACATTATCTCTTGCGGTTTTACCTCTCAAAACCTCAATCATTTCATCTTGCAGTTTAGAATCAAGTCCGAAGAGATGTTTCTGGTTGCAGTCACACTCAGCTGCCAGCTTGTCACACAGAAAGCGATCAGTTCTCAATGATGCTCTCCCCCTGCTGCAGAGGTTATGGATCCCTTCTGTCTTCTCCCCTCTGGTGCCAATGTTTAGTTACGATTCATAAGATGTCCAAGTGTCCAAGCCTCTTCATCTTTATATAGATTTGTTAGTCTTGAGATGACCATGGATATATGGCCCAAGTTTAGCAAATAATTGGAGAATGCTCATCATTAAGGCTATTTGCCTTGGCACTTAAGCAGAATTAACAAATATTTGCTGAATTCTCAGACATTGTAGCCAAGTCCACAGTTTGAGTTTGTCAGTAGTACTTTAATGGGATTCTGTTCTGTTTATTTACTTTAAAATCTATTGGTAATGACTTGAAATTTGCATTATTATAATTCTCCTTCCAGGATAGTTTAGATGTTCTCATTGTACACACAGCTTGAAATTATTATATGACTTTTGTTCAAGTCTGCCTGGCTCTCTAAGCCAACTGTATATTGTATGTAGGTGTCTGCATATAGCTGTTAAGAGACAGATCCTGCAGCCCTGTAAATGAAAGCTCCTGCTTTCCTCTGCATGTTCTCTGCATCATCTTTAGTTTTGATTTTTCCTTTAATAAGGATAGATATTATCCAGGCATTAGCGTAGCATGCAAGTATCTTGGCCAGTTGTAAAGGACTTTTGTGAGTGGTCATCTAAGAACATCTTTTGCATATCAGACTGGAAAGAGTGTATTTTGTGACTTTGAAAAATGTTAGATAGGAAAACTGACATACCTGTAGAAGACCATTTGGGGAATGCCTGAATTCCAAGACCCCCCCAGACTTCCATCATGTGATTAGGTTAGGTTAAACACCATTTTGCCAATGGGGCGGTTGAGGTTTCTGATTTACTTGGTCAGGGGTTGACACTTCAGTTTGTACCCTCTTTTTTATTTCTTCCTATTTAGTGTCCGTATTAAAGGAGGCATTTTCTGCTCTGGGGAAAGTTTAGTATCTCTGAAGCACCTACGTTCCTGGTGGCCAGGCTCTTCTCTGAGTGGTTGGGAGTGCACCTCCATCCATCCTTTTCACACTCCTTGTCTGTCTGACCCCTAGCACCAGAATATAAAGGATATTTCACCAGATACCTAAAAACATTCCTCCTGTGCAGGGGAAATTTGAGCCTATGAGCTGGAAAGACTCTACCTTGATGTTGAGAAACAGCTTTTCAGACAGTTCTGTCTCTGCCAGAATTTGGAAAGTGGCTGTTTTCGTGGATGTGACACCAGTTATTGTTTGTCCAGATTTCTAGCAGGACCTGGCAACCAGAAAGGATTTTCAAAGCCCCTTTCTCTTTGTTTCTGACCCCTTTGCCACTAGCCCACCATGCTGGGACAGCCTCAGGTCACGCACAGCAGCCTCTGGCCCCAGTTATTTGTAAAACTGCCTGTCACTCACAGCTCTGACATAGTGTAAAACAAGGAGCAGGAAACAGAGAGCGAGTCTGCTTTGGAGATGATTTGGTTATTTTCCGCGTCTCTTTCTTACTCTGCAGTCATCATGGAAAGGACTGTGTTCTTCTATGGGCCTGCTGGAACCACAAAAGACTCAGTGGTGGAGCCGACCGTTACCTTATAAATCTCTCTGCACTACTCTGGCTTCTTGAGCCTGCTAAGAACACTCCTCTTGTCTAAAGGACAAGCTAGCCCTCACATGACTTAGAGAGATTCCCCAAGTTTAGCCAATAATTTAAGAGCACTGTTATTACCTGGATGTTTAAATAGAATCGGCATTGGCTTTAGGTGATGTAGCCTTGGATCCAGATGGGAAGGAGCTTGTTATTTGGCTATTAAGGAACCCTTGATGCTGTTGGTTCACACCTCCCATAGCTGCACGTCTACTCTCCAAATCTTAAACCTGACAAAACCCCCTCTGTCCCTAAGAATGAATAGTTTGAGGGGCTGATTGCACCTTTGTTTGATAAAAATATTATGGAAAATGTGTTTTTAAATTTTTTTAAAAACTATTATGTGTATTGCCACTTCATGGATAATTATTCTCTTGAGTGTATTTCTTATGCCTTCATCTATTCATTCTTTGCAATATGTCAGTTCCTGGTCTGTCCAGATCTTGAGTTTGGACCCCTGAAATCCTCATCCCTCTAGAGAGTGCAGTAGCTCTCCTTTGAAGAAGGATGTGGCAGAGTTGAGCTTCGAGGGGCAGGAGGCAGTGGCTCTAGAAGACACCCAAGAGTCTCAGACTGTGAACACCTGTGTTATTTTCCTTTCCCTTTTAAGATTGCCCTGAAGGTTTCAGGGAACATTCTGTGTACAGTACGTATCAAGAATATTGTTGATGTCTTCTGTGACTGGGGACACAGTCAAAGCCATTGAGGTGTCTCATATGTCCATCTGACTGAAGAGAGAGCCTTGGGACAGAAGCAGTGTTTCAGAGGCTTATTTAGGATCCCAGCTTGCTAGGGCAGTAGGTGTTGCTGTGACTGTTAATTGGAAACACTTGTCAAAGTGACAAGACCAGAAAGGCATGCAGGAGTGATCACTCTCAGTGAGTGTGTCAGATGGCGTCTGGGAGAGCAAGAGGCCTCGCAACCCAGATCTAAAGCCATGGTAGTTTTATGCTAGCAGCAAGACTGACTTTGTGCACACAAGTTGGGAAGAGACCCACTACTTTCCTTTAGAATATTCACATTTTGGGCTAAAATATAGTCATTAAATTTGAACAACTGGTAGCTGATATAGAGTCAAACAGTTTTTTTTGTTTGTTTTGTTAGTTCATTTTATATTTGAGAATTGAATCCAAAACCTCACGCATACAAGACAATCATTCCCATCACTGAACTACTTACCCAGCCTTTGGAAGGTTTTTTAATTTCAATTTTTATTATTTTTGAGACAGTGTCTTACTAAGTGGCCCAATGTGGCCCTGAGCTCACGCTGTAGTCTATGCTACCCTTGATTTTGTGATCCTCCTACCTCAGTGTCCTGAGTAGCTGGGATTGTAGGCCTGTACCAGCAATTCTGGTTAAAGTATTTTTAAAAATTTTTATTTATTCATTCAAGCAATGAAACTATTGTTTTGCTATAGAAGCAGCAGAAGCAAGGCATGGGGGCAGGGGAGTGAATCTTTGCTGTGACCCTGTGACACTCCACTGTCCTTTTCCTCCTTCTCTCTTCACTACAGGAACCCCTGTTTGGTTTTACATGCAAATTGCACCAATAAGAAACGAGCATGAGAAAGTGGTCTTGTTCCTGTGTACGTTCAAGGATATTACGCTGTTCAAACAACCGATAGAGGATGATTCAACAAAAGGTAATTCCAGAAAGGATTATCTGTACCTAAGAAGCTGGTGACCTTCTATCTGCCACATCTTCTTATGGCCCTTTGGTTCTGCATTCATCCTAGTGAGATGCAGGAGGGAATTCCATTGAGTACAGTTAATCTGGGAGCAACCCAATTGGCATTTCAGGCCCTGTACCCAGTGAGCTCTAGCATGAACGATTACTCATAGCCAGGACTGACTTCACTGAGCTCCTACCACGGAGCTGTTAAGAATTTGATGGAGTTTACTGGCTGATTGCTTTCAGCTTACTTATCAGTTTCTGTTTGCTCAGTTGTATGTTCTCTTGTGTGGAAGCTGTATAATCTTGTCATAAAGAGAGTTGGCTGGCATAATGTAAGCCTCCCAAGTGGAGCATTATTGACTGTAGTATCCAGAGATGTGGCTACAGAAACCTAGAGCGCTCTTGCCTCTCCAATGTAATTTATTCCCAATTTATTTTCTCTATTTGGGTTTAAATTAGAAGCCGGTGTCACATAAATGAAGACTTTAAAATTCATTTAGAAATAGGTTTTTATAAAATGTTATTTTTTAGGGACCTCTTAGGAGACCAAAAGGAAATGCTCGCCTTTGTGTATTTGCCAAACACTCCCTTCCTTTAAAGAAAGCTACACAGAGATTTAAGCTTTCCAATTGCAACCATAATTACAGAAAATTACATTATTTTATCCTTTGCAGGTGAGTTTAAATGCATAACTATCTATTCACTTGTTCTGTTAGTATCAAATTAAAAAGAGAAATTTTACAATGTGCCAACTATTGAAAATAGGACCAAACTAATTAATTTATGTGTCTCTGAAATTCCAGACTCTATGAAATCACTTTCTGGAAGATTAAGTAAAATATCTAATTTAGGACTCAGATCCTCCCTTCCTCCCCTCTCATCTTACTGTGTGACCCAGGCTGACCTGAAGCTCAGTATTTCTCCTGCCTCAGTCTTCCAAATGCTGGGATGACAGGCGTGTACCATCACATTCAGCTGGGCCTACTTTTTAAAAATACGAAAACATATTTCTAATCATCTTCGCACTGAGGGTTGATTCATGTCTTTGGAATGTCCCTGTGGCATGATTAATAACAACCCAGAGGCAGATGTTGGGGTTCAACCTGGAGATCAGAAAAGCAAAGCAGTCAAGCGACTCACTAGAGAGCTCCTACCTCTTTGAAATCTTTAGGCTGAAGAAAGAGCCAGCTACTGTCGTCTCCCACTTTTTATTCCTATCCAGGGCTGAGATTAAAGGTGCGTCACCACTTCCCGGCCTGTATGGCTGACTAGTGGGGCTGCTTTGTGTTCTGTTCTTCAGGAAAGCTTTATTTATGAAAACACAAATGAAATATCGCTTCAGACAATGGCTAGAAAAGGCATCTCTTTTTCAGTTGTACATGGAGCAGTCACCAGACACACTATACTCTGAGTCCTAAAACTTTTTGATAAATTTAAATGAAGAGATACATTTGAAAAATGAGTCTCAGAACATAATGCAGTTAAATTAGAATTCTGGTTTTCGTTTGCTTCACATCTAGTATCCACTTATGAGTGAGTACATACTGTGTTTGTTTTTCTGGGTCTCAGTTATCTTACACAGAATGATTTTTTTCTAGTTCCATCCATTTGCATGTAAATGTCAAGATGTCACGGTTTTTTTTTCAGCTGAATAATACTCCATTGCATATTGTACCACATTTTCTTTATCTATTCTTCAGTTGAGGACATCTAGATTGTTTCCAGGTCCTGGCTATTATGAAAAATGCTGCCATGAACATAGATGCAGGGATGAAGGACTTGGTCCTTCTTCAACTTAATGTGTCAGGTTTCCTTGACTCCCCATGGCAGGCCTTATCCTTTCTGAGGAGTAGATGGGGGGGTGGGCTCAGGGGGAGGTGGGATAGTAGAAGGAGGGGAGAGAGGGGAACTGTGGTTGGTGTGTAAAATGAATTAAACATTTAAAATAAAAAATAAATTAGAACTCAACTGAAAGATGTGTGGAATGCTACAACAATTTGGAAATTAAACAACACATTTCTAAATAATCTATCATCCAAAAAATCTCGTTACACATACTTTGAACTAAATGAAAATTTAGATTTTTCAAATTTGTGGAGACTGTAAAGGTGGTGCTTAGAAGAAAATATGTAATGTTAGATGCATATATTGCAAAAGAAAATGACTAAAAGACCCCAGTAACCTAGTTTCCATCTTGGGAAGCTAGACAAAGAAGAGACTTTCAAACCAAAGCAAGCTGAAGACAAGACATCATGAACCATGTGGGAGAAATCACTGTAAAACAGACCACTTCAGGGGAAAACCACCCAAACTCCAGGCTAATTCTCATAATGAAATATCATTATAGTTAATAAATCTCTAGCTCTGGTAACCAAGAAAAAAGGGCCAGGCACATATCACCAATAGTGGAAATGAAAGGTCTGCCCCCACTCATCCTGTGGCTACTGAATCTGGACATTGGTCACCCCATTGCCACCATCGGAGACTTATAGGAGATAATCCAAGCTCTCAAAATTCACTCGAGGAGGGGAGAAGCAGAAAACCTTAACTACCCTGCCACCATTCAGTACTTAAGTAATAAAGAATAATTGACCCAAACCAAGGCAATAGAAAGTGTGATTAGTTTTATCAGAAGACCCTAATAAACGCAGAAGGAAGATATTTCTCTTTTTTCCTTCTTCAGGATTTCACACAAGTATATAGTGAAATATGACATAGCCAACCTCATTCCCCTCTTCCAAGTTCTCCTTCCCTTCCCCAAACTCTCCCTCTACGTGCTCATCCCTAAATGGCCATCTTTACCAACCTCCCAAACCATCAAAGCTCAAGGAACGTTTTGGAAGAGGAGGCAAAATGAACGTAAGAGCTGGAGGACAAGGAGGAGGTCTGTGAACTGCTGTCCTCTGTACGTGGCATGGCTGTTGGACATAGGAGCTCACAGCACCTGTGGTTGCCTGCACAAGGCCCGCATGTTCCTTAAGTCGCCCAGAATGCATAAGCAGAGGGAAGTCTCCCAAGTCATGTGATGAGGCCAGTACCATTCTGATACCAAACCCTGAAAAGATACTACAGAAAAGGGAAGTAATAGGCAAGCTTTTCCTGCTTTACATAAAATATTCCATAAGACTGAATTCACAAAATGTAAGAAGAATTACACACGACAGTTGAAGGAATACAGTCTTAAGAAAACAATCCCCCCATCCATCCTATCAGTGAGGTGGCAGAGAAAAGCACATGATCCCATCAGTTGGCATAGAAAAAGCATCTGAAAAATTCAACACTCATTTATGATGAAAAATCCCCAGGAGAGTAGGAATAGGGGGTAGTCTTCCGTTTTTCATAAGGAACATCTGTAAGAACTTTATGACTAACAGTGACCTGGATCTTTGAGTGAGGAATTTTAAAAAAGATAAAATGATTGATATATGATTGGTGGCCTAAAATACTCTTCAAACAAATTTCAGTGTCTTCATACATAGCAGTTAACTTGAGTGGATTTTTTAATTTATTTTTTTACCCCCAGATGTACATATATTTATATTAGAGTATTATTTTCTTCTGATTTACTTTGTATAATTTTGTGACACAGTTGAAGGTGGTCAAGAAAAATGCAGTGTTTCCCCAGCATTCCGACCGCTAAATCTTAATGGTAGTTAGTAATTTTGTGTTTATGGAAAATGGGAGTTGGCAGCATTTTGCCATGAACTGGGGGGGCAGGTGCTGACTTTTAGCTCTGAACTTAATGCTCCTCCCTTCTTATGTTCTCTCAGCTCCATCACTCTGCATTTCCCTATGTACCACAGAGTGCTTGTAAGGCAAGGTCTCTTTTGAGTTGAATTGTCCACACTTATAAATTATTTTGAATAGCCCCAGACAAGTCAGGCTTCAATAAATATGCAAATCAAGATCCTGTGGACAGCATTGGTATAAGACACCTCTTTCTAGTGCTAGACATTCTAGAAGATGGGCTAATTTGAGAAGAATTTTTGTTCTGAAACTCTTGTATGCCTTCCCTCTACATAACAGATTACTGAAAAAGCATTGCATAATGTAGCTATGAATGCTGCATATGAACTACTTTCTATTATTCATGTGAACTGTACATTTAACATGAAAAATTCAAAAGACATGAAATATTTATGCCATTAAGTCATCACCCTGCTATATCTTTGAAGCTAGTGATATAGGAACCAAGGAGCATTTTGAGAGGCTTGGTAAAATAGTGTATTTTTTCCATTTTTAAAGACAAATAAGAAGAAATGATACTTTTGGTTAAATAGCACATGTAATCTCATTATTGTACCGCAATATCAAATTGAATAAGAAGATTATGATTTCACCTTTGATCCAGCCTTTGGTCTCAGAGTTACTTAAGATAAAGTTTTTCATTATCTCTATAAGAATATTCTAGTATTTTTTAAAAATATTTATTTATTTATTTATTATGTATACAATATTCTGTCTGTGTGTATGCCTGCAGGGCAGAAGAGGGCACCAGACCCCATTACAGATGGTTGTGAGCCACCATGTGGTTGCTGGGGATTGAACTCAGGACCTTTGGAAAAGCAGGCAGTGCTCTTAACCTCTGAGCCATCTCTCCAGCCCCATATCCTAGTCTTTTAACCTTACTTTTATTGTTTTATCCCCAAAAGTTGAACTGAGACTATTCCTGGTACTCTAGTACTCCAGGGGATAGACTAGCAAGTTAGTAGGAGAAGCTTCACTCCAAGTGCTCCTGTGTCCTTGGTGATCAGCTGGGTATGAGGATGGGAAAGCAGATGTCAGAGGAGTTAAGAGAGTGAAGCCATGATTAGAGGAGGGAGACACAGGACCATTGGGCGGCATGGAGATCCTCTGAGGCTCCTGGTCGAGAGTTCCACTGGTGTTCATGACTATCTTCCTGTTCTCCGCTTCTGTCCAGTCAGAGCGATGGAGATGAGCAGGGGGTACAAAGTTGGATCTATCTGAAGTTCAGCTTTGATTGGGTACAAGAGAAAGAATCTCAAAAAGGACTGTTGATTAGACAAGGCTATGTCCTTCAAAGATCTGCAGATTTGTTGCTTTACATTCATACTGACCTCCTGTTTATAATGGCGTTTCTGGACATAGAGTTGAAAGACTTGAAGGCACAGACTGTGAACTTTGTTTCTGAATCAGCTCTGACAATGACCATGGCAGTTATGGCTGCAGTAACCGAGTGAAACTCTGCTCATAGAAAATCCTACATTCACCAAAATTTCATCCTGAAGTATTTTGTTTCTGTTCTTAAACTGAGTGGTAATGTAGGATATCAACAATGCCTTTGATTTACGCTGTAAGGGATACAGCAAAAATTCCTACAGGGAAGATTATCACCTCTGATGGACAGTCAATGCCTCCCAAGTACTCCATGATCATTATTTCTCATTTCACAAAATTTGAAATTAATGTTATTATCTCCACTTTGCTGTTGAAAAGCCTAACACTCAGGCTGACTTCAAGCCTCGCATTTTCCAGATTGTCCATTGCTGTCTTGTCTTCTGCAGTGGGAATTCGCTGGCAGGCATAGTCACTTTAGCTCTCTGTTTCCAAGCATAGGCCTTAGGAAGATGCTCTCTTTCTTGATCGAGTTGTGTTCTCAGAATCAACTAAATTTTCTGATGCTAATTCCACAGGGTGAAGTTGTTGTTGAAAGTGTTGTTCAGATAATCAGTCGATAGTATCTAAAACTTTATCTGTCATAATGTGCAAATTGCTGTCTGGAGGCCTATACTGTTATGTGTTCTAAAGATCATTATCCAAATCTCTGCCCATTGAAACAGTACAGGATTTTCAAAAAGACTTCCAAACTGCTAAGATAATTACAGTGTAAAATGCCCTCTGCCAAGTAGTTATGACACCTTTTTGCCAATAATGAGACAAAAAAATTTTTCCAGAATAAAAATAACATCAAAAAAGTAACCTACTTGCAAAAGCCAATGATTTCTTTAGAGAGGAGACGACAGAAGAAATAGGAGTAATTATGCCAGGCAGTCTTGTTGGCTGAGAGCAAAATTGTTTACCTAAGCTTTTTCCTTATGGATTGGAATCTTGTGTTGCAGTCCAATAGATTGATTTAACTGCCTCTGTGACTTCCTTTCATTTTTAAGATTAGACAGTCCATGACAAAGAGGTTAATTGCAACCCAATAGAGCTAAACTAATGTTTTATTAAGAAGGAGTTGGCAGCCCAAGCCTTTAGGAGAACAAATGTTCTCATAATGCCATGAACAACTTACAGCGCAAGCATTCTGCTCATCATACGCTACTGTCTGTTCATATTACCCCATATCGATCACGTCTAAGTAAGATCAGCGAACTGCTGAGCAATCAGTCGCACCAGTTAGGTTTCTGTTGAGGCGAGCTGGGGAAATGCGGTCCCATGGAGACGGGAGAACTGCTGAGGAGTCTCTTTTTCTGACCTAGACAGTGTGGCTGTCTCTGACTTTTTCAAAGTTTGTCCCTAACATGGTCGAGGGAGGGCTGGGGGGAAAGAGCGAATCAACTCAACTAGTTTAAGAATGGTGGCAATGCCAGAGCATCAAATGATAGGCATTAGAAAATTCAACATGGCGTGGTTTATAGTAGTGAAAAATCTGGAAACGTCTAGAGCACGTGTCAGTGTAGCATATGCATTGTCAAGGACAAGCAAGTGCCCCGTCTTAGAGGTCCTGGGAGCAGAAAAGAGCGAAGCACCCTTGTGGGAAAATGAGAAGGGAAATTTCAGGATATTGTCTTTCGTGCTGCTTTTTGTTCATTTCCAGTGGAGTATGTGGGTAGGCGGTGGGAGTAAGGAGGTATGGAAGTCTTCAGAAAAGTGCTAACATTAGAGCTTTAGAGTCAAGGGCAGCAAGAGTGTCCTACTGGCCAGTGAACTCTGGGTTCTTGCAATCTACTAATTTACATTTGAGGTGGACCACATCTTGACTTAACTTTGGTTCTCCACCTTCTGGGGCATGTTGATAGCAAAATCCTAAATGATGACTCCCTGACAATTGTCCTGGACTTTGGTTTCTTTAGGAAGAAAGAATCCTTTGTGAATCTTTGCTTGTTAGTCACCATGTTTCCCCATGCCAGAGCTGACCCATCAGCTAGCTCTGCCTTTCATTTCCAGCTAGTGGGTCTTCAGGATCTTTCTGAAGATTAGGAACACTCCAGAGTTCTTCCTTAATGTCATGAATAGTATTGTCACCTACTAAAAGCTGAGCCCAGCTCCTTTGTTACATTTTAAAACTGTATATAAGGCATTTGATATGCTAATCCCTGTATAATTTTTTTCACTCCATGTTTCGTTTATTCCACAAAAATGAAATTAGTTCTATGTATGTCTCTCTTAGGGTCCTCATTGTTGTCTAGGTTCTCTGGGATTGTGATTTTTGGGCTGGTTTTCTTTGCTTTATGTTCAAAAACCACTTATGAGTGAGTACACGGGGACCTTGGGAGAGGGTAGAAGGGGAGGGGAGAGGCAGGGAGAGGAGCAGAAAAAAATAGAGCTCCATAAAAATCAATACAAAAAATGAAATTTGTGTCCTTAAAAATTGTGTTGATCAGATTATATTTAGTTGTACACAGACACATTTAAATAAGGATTTTATGACTGTGTAAATTAAAGGGAACTACTGCTCCCTTATGAAGGAATGCCACACTGTCAGTATGTGACAATGGCTCTCATAGTTGTGTCTCTCCTTCCTCACCTCTGTTCTCTGCATAGTAATGGGAGAGCAAATGCCAGCCTCCTGAAGGTCTCTGCTCCTCCTTGATTCATGGGATATATCCCTCCCACATCTCCCTTTTGGTGCCAGATTTTTTTTTCTAGACAAACACTACTGTGTACACAGAATGAAAATGGTTTTCTTTTTTAACCCCACTCAGATATACAGAAATCCAACCTCACCTTTCTTAGAAATGTGAGCCTTCAGGAAGAGAAAAGAGGAGCTGGGAAGCTTCTAGAAATAGCCTATGCAGCTATAACACATAGCTGATGTAAGATGAGGAATGATCAGATACACTTCAGTACATTGATGAGGGGTGACCAAAATAGTCACAGTCACCTGAGAGCACCTTATCATTTACACACACCCTGCTGACCAAGACCCACTGTAATAAGACGTGAATGGGCTCTTGTCTCAAATAAAGTTGGATTAGTTGGCTAGCATCTGTTAATGTACTTACAGCCCTTAGTGCCATCGTGAAAAGAGGAATTTTAATAACCCAAAGTAAACCAAGCTTACACTGATGTTGTTACTGTCACATGATGTGTGGACTATGGAGTCTGGATGAGGGCACACCCCTCCTGTAGGTGTACAAAAGAAGCTTCCATAAAGCAGCATTCCTTCACTTGAGTCTGAACTGTCATTAGCCAAACAGATGGGGAGGGGGCGAGAATTGTAGGCAAGCAGGATGAGCATAATATAGAAAAGAGTGGGTCATGGCAGTATGTAAAAAGAACTCTGGAAGATTTAATTATATTTCGAATTTGCTCTTCAATTAATTTTCTATTGATTTAGTAAGGTGGCAGAAGATAGATGTAGTATAAATCCTTGTGGGTAAGAGCTGAAGGACCTCTTCCAAGGACACAATGTTATCTTGGAAGTCTCCAGGTTGACATGAAAGATCGAAAGGGGAAAGCGTGATCTGATTTATGTTTCAGAATGGATCTTACCCATGTGTGGATATGTTCTCAGGGGCTGTCCCTTGACGGCAGGGACACATGGTGCATTGTTTTACAAGTAAGAATGGAAGGAATTCAGTTTGAAAGATTCATAAATTGTAAACTAGAAGGCTTATGCAGGAGTGTGTGTACATGCTTGTGTGTGTTTGTGGGTCTGTGTCCATGAGTGTGTGTGTGTATGTAATAGTGAAAGAAGGGTAGTAGGTGTTAAGCTACTGGTTTGTATGGTTAGAAATGACACCAGTAAGCTTATCAAAAGTGTATGAAGGATTTAGGATGTATAACATGAGAGAGAGTAATAACGAGGTGAGTTTTAGGCCTGCTGGGAGCAGATGTCTGTAGAATGCCTTGGAGGAAGCTGGCCAAAGGCAGAGAGATGCGCAGGTCCAGCACACAGAAGAGAAGTCAAGGTTGGTGATAGTGAATTCAAGTTGATTTTGTATGTTGATGCTCAATTTCTGGTGTCTTAGTTGCCTCATTGTGAGACTGGAACACTGTATAGAACCTTGGGATACAGGTAATGTCCCCGACATGATTTTAAATTCCAGACTAGGGAAAGGCCCATTAATGAAGAAGGAAGAAGGACTTTCTGTCAATGGATGTCAGCTTACTTCTCATACAATCACTGAACACACAAAAGGAACTGAATTCATGCGAGTCGTGCTAAGTCTTAAGGCTAACAGTAACGTCCAACATTGCCTGTACTCTGTGATCTGACGGGCATTAGTTTCCTGTAGGCCCAGGGCTCGCTCCTTCAGGGTTTATTGAATCAGCTGAGATTTCATCATGCCTCTGGGTTCATCCTTTTTATCCAACTGGAGGCTTCACTTTTAAGGAGTTGTTTGGAGACCACTCTGTCAGTGGGTAACCCTACAGACATGATCAAGTAGCTTTAGAGAGATCTTCAACAGAGTCGAGGTTTTGAGCTAGTTAGAGAACATAGAGTTGAGAGAGGGCCACAGGATGGCTTGTTTTGCTTTATTTGTTCACATATCATTGTTATTTCTTTGAAAAAATGCTGTTAATAATGCAAAGCTGAGGCCCCAGAAGAAAGTTTTTTTTTTCCCATTAAATTTACATTCCTTTCTCCACAAAGCAACTTCTCTTTGAGAAAACATGGATTGGCTTTTAGATATTCCAAGCATAACTTTTTAGATATCACCGCAGTTGTTAATAAGAGAAATAACATTTGTTATGCTACAAGGAAGGTGGAACGTGCGATATGAACCATAATAGGCGCGGTTGGAACTGGGATTTTCCTCCTAGGTGGGTACCTCTGTCTACAACACACATTAGAACCTGTTTTCATTAGGGCAGTAGCAGCTGCTCTAACAACCAGCAATAATGTAGTAAGGTTATGTATTTTTTCTATTAGTAAGGGAAAGCTGATTTGACACAGGAGAAGGACATCTCTTGTTCATGTAATAATTCCGTGCAAGTGGCCCTGGCTGGCATCTTTCTACACAGTGATCCAGCGGCTTTTCCTTCCTCTAAGGGCTTTGCTATTTGCATTCAGCCGGTAGAAGGAGTAGGAAGTGTGATACCAACTTGCTTCCAAAACAGGGATACAGATGTGGCATCGTTGTTTCCGTTTACGGTCCATTAGTGAGAACCAGGGACTTGAAACACACAGATGCATGGGATGCTGAGAGAGGAGCTGCTGGCTAGGCAGCTGTTTCCCCCTAACAAACCCATACAAACTGAGCAGGACCAGACAACTTTTTTTTTAACCTATTATCTACCATGACTACAGAGACTACATCGTAGATGTGATAAAGACCCAAATGCTACAAATATTAGAAAATGCCTCGTTTTAGCCACACTTCAAATATGATGGTGTTTACCCAGGAATGAGACGGACACTTTGCAGTTTTTCTGGGCAGCCTGTGGTTGCCGTGGTCCTCCAGCTGTCTGAGAGAATGCTGCACTTTCAATTCTTTGTATATGAATAACCAAAACTCTCTTTTCATCTTTTGAAGGTTGGACAAAATTTGCCCGATTGACACGGGCTTTGACAAACAGCCGAAGTGTTTTACAGCAGCTTACACCCATGAACAAAACAGAGACAGTCCACAAACATTCACGACTAGCTGAAGTAAGTATGAGAATGACTTTGCTTTTCAAGGAAGTGGCATTGATACGTTTCCCCCCAACTTATCCAGGATAAGCACAGTTGCGTAGGTGATAATTTATGTTTTCTTTGTGGAGCTGTAGAAATTTGAAACATGCCTTTTTATGCTTCTCAAGTTTTGCATGGAAATGTAGTTCATGCTTTATTGGGTGATGTGTGTGAGACTGTGTGATTTAATTGAACAAATAGGATGGAGAATCCACTCGTTCATTTGTGTGTGTGTGTGGAAAATATTAATTGAGGGTTTCCATTGTATTTGGATTTCTGTGAAGGATGTAAAGATGAATAAGAATTGGGTTGTTACTAAGGAGTGAAAGACACAGGACAGGAAACGGATAAAGAATTTGAGGTATTGCAGCATTTATCCAGACTTGGGACTCTAGGGTCAGTTACGAGCATATGTTGGTACTCAGTGGAGTGAATTCAGGAAAAATAGAAGAGTTGTGGCCAGTGAGATGGCTCAGTAGGCAAAGGAGCCTGCTGCCAAGTCTGACCTCCCGAGCTCTGTTTCTGGAACCTACATGTTGGGAGCAGAGAACTGACTTCTGTAAATTTCCTTTGGCCTCCACATGTGTGCCATGGTATACAGTCCTCCCCAAATCTCTCTCTCTCATACACACACATAGATATCAGAGAGACTGGAAGACAGAGACAGACAGACAGACACAGACAGACAGAGAAACACACACAGACACACACACACAGAGGGGGGGGGAGAAAAAGAGAGAGAGAGAGAGGGAGAGAGAGAGACCGAGCTACCAAAATTATGCTGAGTCCATAGTGGGAATTCATAAAATATTTTGAGTTAACTTAGCAAGAAAGAGAAAGACACCATTAAACCCAGATGTCCACTGATTTACACTGCCAGAAAAAAGGTGAGCCGAGGCACTTCTCAGTTAGTTACAAATACCAATTCTAGTTTAGAGAGGGTTGGGAAATAAAGTCTATTCTTTAAATTTAGAGTTACGGAGTCTTCCTTAGCTCATAACTAACAGACTTGGGACAGTTTCTTTTTTCCTTTTCTAAATGACTTTTGATATCATGGAGAAAGAACACTTCATGGAATAGCCATGCTTAAGCTAAAATCAGACGTGGCTATAGTAGTCAGTGATCCTGCTTGCACTGCGTGCAGAGGTGAACTGCATCTGGCTTGAGAGCTGGAGCAGCCAGGTGCACCTGCCTTGTCTGAGGGGGCTCCTTAAGGAGTGCTGCTTGCTTCAACATTTCCCTCTCTTCCGCTTCGAGTGTCCAGTTTCTTCCCCAAGCCCAGCCTAAGAGCCCAGCTTGTGTCTGTGAGCTGAGACTTCTTAGGCCTGCTTCCTTCTGGCCCCTGTCTCTACTTTATTCTCACGCCACTGCCACTGTAAGTGAAAGAACACTGGGCGACATAGCCATCACTCACCGCCTCATAGAGGAGCGCAATGCAGAGCTCCTGTCCAAACACGTAGGTTGGGGATGGAAAAGGGAGAAAAAGATACTATTGTGAGCTACACACTGTCATCCCCTGGTAAAGGTAAAAATACAGACTTTTCAGAAAATCCACCCAAGGCCAGTATCACCATCCTTGGGGGAGTGTGGCTAGGTGTGATTATGCTACCCTTTATAAAACCTCCTCAGAAGATTCTAATATGAGCCAGACTTAAAGCACATGGAATTATTCCTTGAGCTCAAGCTATAGAAGGTATAGATACAATTGGCAAAGAGAAGCATTTTCCATTTCCCCTTCTTCCAGGGAAACTGGAGCTGAGGGGGTTTGGAAGGTAAGAGAGAAGCCATAATTATGCACAGTTCTTTTGGTCTAACGCGCCTCCCCAACATGGGGCTTACATTCCTGCTAGGATAAACTGCTACTAAGCAATTTAAAACCATAGGGGTGAAATATATCTGGGGCACTGAGAAAGTAGGCAAATATGTGAAATATCCTTAAAGTAGTTCTAGTAGCCCCAAGTAAAAATTTGTAAGAGTAGCAAACAACTAAAGAAAATACTAGTAGCATTTTCTGATATTGAAAATAGCAAGATCTTATATACTTAGTTTTCAGTTATGTAAACTCGATGTATGAGAAATTTTTAGTATACTATTCCAGACTTCAAAAGGTGTGTGTGTGTGTGTGTGTGTGTGTGTTATGGAAGATAAGCCTTCAAGCTATATGCTAATTCTTATCAAATGTTTGATGCATTTATCACTTAGACTCCTCCCTCCGTGGGTCTGTTTTTCTTTTCTAGAAGCACTAAATAACTGATTGCATGAGTTGTCAAAGTCCACTGAAAATGTTACTAAAGAAAGCCCCATTGCCACACTCCTTGATACTTCCGTTACGCTAGTGAAATTAATACACGAGGCAGAGGTTTTAGATGGGATCCTTCCACTAGTTTCACATTTTCCAGTTTCCAACAGGCAGTCTCAGTCCTGTGCTGAGGTTGCCACCTTTGATTCTTGTTGGGTCATCTGCTTTTGTCCTTCTCTCACTTTAGACCTAACAGAGTAAGTTCAGGTTCATATCAACTTGCGCTGATAATTTTCCATTTGTTAAAAAGGCACAGTGAGCTAAACCTGGTATTTAGTATATGGTGTTATCTCATTTACTAAAGGAAGCTTGCACCTGACAAGAAACACAATGCTCTTTTAAAGGTCTGGTTTTCCCGCCAACCCCACAATGGTTCCCCCAGTCAAGATATCTCTCTAGCTCCCAAGGTACAGTTGAAGAGTGGAAGGAATGAGAATATGAGCAAAGGGGTCAAGACCATGAGGAGTTCATCCACTGAAGCAGTTTGTCTGAGCTAGTGGGAGCTCACTAACTCCAGCGGGACTGGGAAGGAACGAGCATAGGACCAAGCTAGTCCCTCTGAATGTGGTTGACAGTTGCATGGCTGGGGCAGACTTAGGGGCCACTGGAAGTGGCACTGGGGTTTGTCTCTGCTGCATGTACTGGCTTTTTGGGATCCTATTCTCTTTGGATGTATACCTTGCTCAGCCTGGATGTAGTGGGGAGGGCCTTGGACCTTCCACAGGGCAGGGTGCCTTGCCTTCTCTTAGGCTTGGAGAGGGGTGGGGTAGGAGGGTGTGTGGAGGGAATGGGAGGTGGGGAGGGAGTGGGAATTTGGATTGGTATTTTTTAAATCTAATAAAAAAAGGAAAAAAAAGGAAAGCTCTGGTTTTAGAGAGGCAAGGGAAAAGCAGCCACTACCATCGCTAATACTGTCCTATTAGCCATTGGAGCACTGGCTGAGCAAGACTACCAACACTGAGGCTCCGGGGTTTGGGAAGGCCATCAGAAGCAAAAGTATATTTTCTAAGGTGCTAAATGTGTGTGTAACAAGTGGTGGTCAGTCACCCACCAATAACTATGGGACAGTTGATGAAAGACACGTGGTTCTCGTCAGGCTTGCCCGGTGCATGGGCAGGTGCACCTGAGACACTGTGCTGAGGGTCAAGGATGGTCACTGGAGAGCCGAGCAGATGGACTAGTAATCAGATCAACTTATGGAGTAGCTGGGCTTCCATACGGTCCTTTGAGCAAACTCTAGGACAGTTCTGAAGAGGGAGAGGAATCAATAGAGAATGATTGGTTTAAAACCGAGAATTGTTAGACTCAGTCTATGGTTTGACTCATCCCAGTGGTTGTACAGTCATATCTGACTTCAGAGATGTCCCCATCATTTATATGCACGTTTTCTTCCTTTTAGGTTCTTCAGCTGGGGTCAGACATCCTTCCTCAGTATAAACAAGAAGCGCCAAAGACGCCGCCACACATCATTTTACACTACTGTGCTTTTAAAACTACTTGGGATTGGGTGATTTTAATTCTTACCTTCTACACCGCCATCATGGTTCCTTACAACGTTTCCTTTAAAACAAAGCAGAACAATATAGCCTGGCTGGTGCTGGACAGTGTGGTGGACGTTATTTTTCTGGTTGACATCGTTTTAAATTTTCACACGACTTTTGTGGGGCCGGGTGGAGAGGTCATTTCTGACCCAAAGCTCATAAGGATGAACTATCTGAAAACTTGGTTTGTGATCGATCTGCTGTCCTGTTTACCTTATGACATCATCAATGCCTTCGAGAATGTGGATGAGGTAAGTGTTTTGTTTTTGGAGTATTAAAGAGCAAATGTTTTGAAAGCAACAGAGTAAAAGTATTCCACAGAAGACAAAATGTCTTTTTCAGTGCTCCTGTTTCATTTTCCATCCTGATATTATTAAGCATGTGCCATAAATTATAGCTGATTTTCTTAAATTAACTTTTATCCATGTTTTCCTTATGATTTCTGGCTGAAAAAGTGAATTACTAGAAAAATGACTATGGCTGAAAGTTGTGATAGGAGAAATACAGGAGGAAGAGGGAACTAGAGGAGGAGCAGGAGGAGGAGGAGCAGGAGGAAGAAGAAGGGGAGGAGGAGGAGCAAGAGGAGGAGGAGCAGCAGGAAGAAGAGGAGCAGGAGGAGGAAGATCAGGAAGAGGAAGGACAGGAGGAAGAGGAACAGGAGGAAAAGGAGCAGGAGGAGAAGGAACAGGTGGAGGAGGAACACGAAGACAAAATAGCAGCATTTAGAGTCAAATATAGTTCACAACTTATTTTTCCCAAATTGAATGTTGAATTCTTATTTTGATACTGTACACATAACTATTACTTTATGGAAAAATTAATGAATGGTATCATTTTTCTAATTTTAGATTGTGCATCATCAGGCTGTTAAAAGCACATTTATTTCTTTTGAAATTATCTTCTGGAGAGAATGAAAAGGCATTAACTTTGAAAATGCCAGTTATATGATAAAAGGCAATAAGTAGCATTCCAATTTTCCACATGGATTATTTCATGAGCATATTACAACTTAAGCTATTTAGACCATAATCATAAACATTCTAATAAAACCATCAGTCATTTGTGGAGTTGAATGAAGTTGATCTCACAGAAGTAGAGAGTGAATGATGGTACAGAGCCCTGGGGTGTTTGGGAAGATGGTGAACTAAGACTACAAAAATTCAGCCAATCAGAAGGGTTGAGTTTAAGAGGTCTATTGTGTCACATGATGGCACAGTTAAAAATATGCTATATTCTTTAAAAGTGCTGGCTGATTGGGTTGATACAAGAGAATGGGGGTCTACTAATCAAATTTGCATTGCTCTAGCAAGATACCTAGACAGATTAGTCATAGAGGCAAAAGTTTATTCTGTTCATAGTTTTTGAAGTTCAAGAACAAGATTAAGCAGCCCCATTTCTTTGTGTCTTTGATAAGAGTTGGTGGGCACATGTGGTGGCACATGTAGCCATGCCTTACACCACACACACACACACACACACACACACACACACACACACACACACACACACACACACACGGTATAGCAGCTCTTACAATCCCAGTGGCTTAAGGGCTTTCCATTAATTTCTATCTCCTAAAGGCCCGCAGTACCACCTTGGGAAAGAATCCCCTAAATAGTGGTCTCTGGGGGATGGCCAACATCCAAACCATAGCAGGGAATAACTGTTCTCAGCACAAAACTGATAATGGATAGAGGCAAGACATGTATTAATTAGCTATATTTAGTTATCCCATAATGTCTATATAAGTCAGAGCAATACGTACAGCTTCAGTGTATTTGTTTTTGCTAGTCGATAAAGAAGACAAAACCGTGACTCAATTCATAGAAAAGAACATAAGTAAAGCCATTCCACAATAGTAAAATGTATCTGTGAGTACAAGCTTGGGTGTGTCATAATGTGCCGATACAGAACTGTTTTAAAGGACGCTTGACCCCATTCATCCTAAAGACACTGCAGTGTAGCCTACTCTGAGATCCCATTTTCAGTTATAACCCTGAAAGGTCAGAGCTGTATCACAGACACCAGGCTGGTGAGTACAGTGGCCGAGGAGGTATGCTGCTCATACCTCTGCTCACGGTAGAGTGTGGGCAGCAGCGTCCTGGGCCAAGCTCTGTCTTGCCAAGCTGGTTGTTCCCACCTTTTCAAGCCCTGATTTCAGAGTCTCTTGACGCTGGCCACAATGGGGATACTTACACTGCAGAAAGCGGCAAGAGCCAGAGCTCAGGCTGCTTCCCCTTTAACTCTTTGTGCCATCAGCTGCTAGAAGCAGACAATGCACCACTAAACACAATTGTCTGAAGGTGGCTGTTTTGGGGGACTGCTGCAGTGTCACCCCGAAGCCACATTTTTCCAAAATTGCTTTTAGCCGGTGACTATGTATGGAGGGAGACCCATCATTAAAAACAATCGTGGAATGACTTTTATTTTGTTGTTGTCGATTATTTACTTTTGAGACCGTCTTTTAACCACGATTTCTCCTTTCCTCCCTGCAAACCCTTCCATACACCCATACTTGCTCTCCTTCAAGTCCATGGCCCCTTCCTTCCACCAGTTGTTATTGCATGCATAGATGTATTTGGATTGCTTTTGTCCCGGTGCACTCTCTTTCCGCGTTGCATCCTGAACTCTCCTTTGCCAATCTTCGTTCACTCTTTCATTGGTGCCAGACCTGCGCTGTGTTTTGAAGTTTCCCACCCCTACTTCCTATCCTTTACCTTTTCTATCCCTCAGATATTTGTCTTAGTCAAATTTGTGCACAGATTTCTCTAGTTTGGCACCTGCTCCTTCCAGAACCTGGAAGGACAAAGCAGTGTGGAGCAAGTCACTGTCACACATCGCTCAAGGGAGTATAAAGAGGAATAGCCTCTGTGAAGAAGAGCCAGCACTGCCTTATTGAAAAAGAACGAACTCTAGAGAATATGACTGAAATTGTTTAGGAGATTTATTTACTTGTTGCCCTTTATTTCCACGCCAGGGAGGAACACAGTAATCTGTCTTTCCTCTGGGGTTTCAGCTTTAGACTTCATCTTTGGCTTCTCATTTGGGAATCTGAGCGTTTAGATCCCTTTCATAGCTGGTTTCATACAGGCAGATCATCGTTTCAGTTCAATAAGTATTGAGTGCTTATAACCGGTAGACTCTTTGTAGCTGAAGTACCCAGTAGCCTCCTGTGGTTACTTTTCCTTCTCTGTTTTTCCCAAGGGTTGCTCATTTCTATGTCCTAAACAGAAGTGCAAGCATCAAGTTATCCATCCACTCCTTGTTTAAATGTTCCTTTGCACTACCAATGCAAGAGAAATTCATCCACCATCATGGATTTAAACAAATGATTCTTCATTTTCCTGTTTGATCAAGAGTTATTGGCTGGCTAGTTTTTTTTTTTATTGATTTTTATTGAGCTCTACATTTTTCTCTGCTCCCCTCCCTGCCTCTCCCCTCCCCTTCAACTCTCTCCCAAGGTTCCCATGCTCCCAATTTACTCAGGAGATCTTGTCTTTTTCTACTTCCCATGTATGTCTCTCTTAGGGTTAGCTACAGTATTTTTGGCTTGAGGTAATTTTCCTTCAGGAGTGTGGATATGATGCCACTGCATTTCTACCTTTTAGTGGTTCGATTTAAGAAACTCAAAGCCATTGTGGTTTCTGATCCTTTACATGTGATCTGTTTTCTCTCTTTTTTTATTGATTTTATTGAGCTCTACATTTTTCTCTGCTCCCCTCCCTGCCTCTCCCCTTCCCCTTCAACCCTCCCCCCAGGTCCCCATGCTCCCAATTTACTCAGGAGATCTTGTATTTCGCTACTTCCCATGTTTCTTTTTGTAGAGGTTTAATGTATCTCCTGTGTCCCCAGGTTTAGAAACTTTGATGACGTGCCTTAGCATGGGACCCTTTTCATACTCTTTCATAGATACTGATGGAGTGCCCTTCTTCAGTCTCCAAAAGCTTGTTTCATAATTTTTTTTAAAAAAGAGACTCTCTCTCCTTTCTCTTTTTCTCCATTTTCTCCCTTCTGAAACACTTTTTGTTTAAATATGTTGAACAAGTCCTGGAATTTCCTTGTTTATTCTCAGCTGTTTTCCAAACCATCATCTCATTGCTGCATTCTGGGAGATTTATTTATCAGAATTTTCTAACTCTTGTTGGCTATAAGAATGCTGTTTTGCTTGACACTAATGCATCCAAATTTGCGTTTGCATCACTTGTGTGCACTTGGCACATATATTACTATATTTAACATTCTGTAATTGTAGATTATTACATTCAATGTATATTTTATAAAGACTAGATAGATTCTGAGAGTCTTCACACTGTGCCACTTAATTTATTCATATTTACTGTGATTAAATGGATTCTGGCTTATTTAGAGCATTGTAGTTTCCATTTTACATGCTTTTTTTATGCGGCTTCCTTTGTACTTTGCACTTGTCTGTGTGGATTGAGGTTTCCCTCAATTCATTGGATCCTTTCTAATGCCTTGAGTATATATCACTGGTAATCTATGACCATTGCATTTTTACACCAGCACTTGCCTTAAATCCCAAAAGCTTGTGAGAATCTTTACCTCTCTCCCAAATAACACAAGGGCTTTTGTTCTTCTTCTTTAATATTTTAAAGATGTACTCATTTTATTATTTTATGTGCATGAGTGTTTTGCTTGCATGTACCCATGTACATACACTACGATGTCTGTGCCTGATTCCTGTAGAGGTTGGAAGAGGACATCAGATGCTGTGGGACTGGAGTTGCATATGGTTGTGAGCCAACATGTGGCTGCTGGAAATTGAACCTGGGTCCTCTCTGCAAGAACAACATGTGCTCTTAACCACTGAGCCATCTTTCCAGGCCCTATTCACTCTCTTTGAAATTAATATGCTATATTTTGGATCTTAGTTTTCTCCTCTAATAATGTTATTCTTTTACCTGATTGTCAATACGGTCTACATGTCCATCTCTTTCCTTGCCTGCACTGTATTTAATGCATCTCTGCCCTCCCCTGGTTCAGCTCTTGAAGATTTGGCTCTCACTTAACCACTCATTATGAAGAATCCAGCTTTCTCTCTCAGGAAGGCTTTCTGGCATCCATCTCAAAACTCCCAATTAGCACTTTCACATTTCATCTTCACTGTGTGCCTGCAAGCACATTAATGCAGTTAAAATTATTTTACTTTTATTATTAGTCTTTGGATGATCTGGAATCTTCCGCCTAGTCTAGGGCATGCTTGCCTCCCATTCTCACAAGGTGGCTCCCAGGGGTGAGTGTGAAAAGACACTCATGAGTTCCACTTGAAAATTTCCACAAGACGGAGAGACAATTGTTATTTCATCAGTTGGGGTTTCCTCTGCACAACTTCAGTGTAAATCCCAAGGTGGTGAAGACTATGTCCCCACTGTGTTTCTTCATCACGTGGATGTGCACTGATGCCATGGAGAGGGAAGTGTCTGCTAAGGTCTCAGTGAGTTCTGCAATGACGTAAAGATGGGATGGAGCTTAGGCAAGAGGCACCACACCAGCAAGTGAGAACTGGGGAATAAGAGAGAGTATGAGTTGGAAAATTCGAGTTTAATCCTTTACTTCTGTACGTGTGCAGAATGACTGTAGGCAGCTTAGTAACACTTGGTTTTCAAGACCCTTGATGTGCTCTCTGAAGATAAATTAGATTTATTAGGAATTTGTGAGCTGGATACGTGATTTTCAAAGAAAACTATGAGGCAGAAAAGACAGAACCCATTACAGAAAGCTTCTGGTCTAAAAATAAGGAAAACGAGCCTTTCTAAACATCATAAATGGAGGATAAAAAGACATTCTCTCACGAAGCCTAAGAATAGAATCTCACTCCTCTGCAGCATTGATTTAAACCAGCTGATATCAGGGGTCTAGAGTACTTGATTTGGGTACCTCAGGAGAGCTAGTGTAAAGTAAGGAAGGATTGGGTCTGCAGACAACACACTGGCCAGGAGCAAGGGAGCCACAGCGATGAGATGGTGGTGGGTGATGGCCCACAAAGTAAGCCTGAAAAATGGGTCAGAACAAAGCAAAATTAGATTTTTAATTTTTAGAACTCTCCTTTCGAAAATAGTGTCTGAATTATTATTTGTTCACAATTATGCTTGTCAGACTGCCACACACAGATTTCATGTTACCGCATACATTTAACATTGTAATTTTACCTCTAGTTATCATAATAAGAATTCAGAATCCAGAAAAGGGTAATCATGCTTGGAGTTGCTAATGAGTTTTGTCAGACTAGAACCTCTCCATCCCTTTTGCTGCTTCAGATCTTCTATTGGGAATTGCAGTAGTAGACACCATCGTTTATACAATTGACATGCTATTATTTTTTAAATTAAGATAGATCATTGAAAGTCATGTTTGAGAGGATCGGGAAGGGATTGCATTCAGTTTCTTTGGCATAAGTTCTGCCGTTAACTCCTGACAGTCACGGCACACGGTACTGCACTGGAGGAAGCTGTTTTTTTTTTTTTTTTTTTTTTTTAGTTTTTAAGCACTTTGATTTATTCACATTTAACCCAAGACATTTTATTTTATTTTATTTTTTTTTCTTTTTTTTTCCATACATTGTTTTGTTTTATTTTTTCCATTCAAGAACATAATTAAAGATAAAAAAAAATTTTTTTTTCCTTTCTTCCCCTTCTCCCGGTCCCCTCCCACTACCCCCCACCCCTCCTCCCTCCCCCTTCTTCCTTGAAAGAGGGCATGGTGCCCTGCCCTGTTGGAAGTCCAAGGCCCACCCC
>PVIU01008344.1:0-84050 GCA_004026605.1 Ondatra zibethicus
GGATGGGGGTGGGCCTTGGACTTCCAACAGGGCAGGGCACCATGCCCTCTTTCAAGGAAGAAGGGGGAGGGAGGAGGGGTGGGGGGTAGTGGGAGGGGACCAGGAGAAGGGGAAGAAAGGAAAAAAAAATTTTTTTTATCTTTAATTATGTTCTTGAATGGAAAAAATAAAACAAAACAATGTATGGAAAAAAAATAAAGACTAGACTATCTAGAAAATCTAAAAAAAAAAATCGTAAACTGGTTAGCCTAGTAGCTCAGGCTTCTTATTATCTCTTTCTTACATCATACATTAACCCATTATTCTTGTTTGTGCTAGCCACGTGTCTTAGTACCTTTGTCTGTGAGGGATTCTCATATTGCTTGCTCTGTGTCTGGGTTATGACTGCAGACTGAAACTTCCTCTTCCCTGCATTCTCCTGTTCTTCTTGCCCTGCCCTTACTTCCTGCCTGGTCATCCCACCTATACTTCCTCCTGGATACTGGCCAATCAGTGTTTATTTGAAATAGAAGTGACAGGGTACAAACCATTGTCCCAGAGCAGACACTATCTAAAGAAAATGTTCCAGCCTTGGAAATGTATTCTAGAAGATTGTATTTTTCACTTGGAATTCCATATCCTCATTGTAAATGTTGTTCCTTCCTCTCTCTACTTCCCTCCCCATCAGGTAGTGAGCATTTTTTGTCTGACCCAGGCTTCATGATCTGATCTTAGAATTCAGATGGTATTACTACCACCATTTAATTCACCAAGATAATCTTGGTCAGAATCACAATGGGGGCATAGCCTCCTTATCTTTATATTAACAGTAAGAGTGTGAGAGTGTGAGGAGCCTGCTAAACAAGAAAAATATTTGTCACTTTCAGAAATTTTAATTTGTCATGGTCCACCATGATCCCCAAACTCACAATATCTTCACTACATAGAAAGCACACTACACACTCACCATTTCCCCAATATCTCTATGATACCCATATTTGCCAAAGAAAAACTTCAAGAGGATAGAATCCTTTAAAGGCTCATGCATCAACAAGCAGTATGCTGGCTATCCTCTGGCAGACTTCATGGAACACTGGCAATTTCCTTTTCATGCCAGATTAAACTTATGGGGAAAAACCTGTGAACATTTTTCTTACTCATACAGAATAGTTCAGATTATCTAGAAGATCAGAGATAGGGAAGGAGTGTGTGTGTAACATATATATATAAGATATATATATATATATATATATATCCCTAACCTAACCCTAACCATTAACTCTAACCCTAGCCCTAACCCCTAACCATAACCATAATCATAATATGTCTGATTTAGTAGAATAGCTTAAGTTTTATGTTCCAACTATTGCAGTAATGCCTGTCTGCAAACAGAATATCCAAGAATTCAGTAGTTGTTCAGTTCATATGTCTAGATGCCTTAGCTGGTCTTTAGTTTATGCCAGAATCCTAAAAATGTAGGCTTTAATGCCAGGGGAAGATTGAACTTGCCAATGACAGCAAGAGCTAGCAGGCAAATAGAGAAAGCTTCTTCCATGTCCTTTATACACTGATATCAAAAAGTGTGGCCCAGATTAAAGGGGTGCTTTCCCACCTCGAATGATGTGGATTAAAAATGGGTCTTCCTACTTCAAATTATTTAATTAAAGAAAATTCCCTCTTAAGTATAAACAGCAGCTTGGATTTTAGTTAACTCAAGATGTTGTCAACTTTATATTCAAGAATAACCATTACATAACCTTAACTTTGTGGTAATTTTCTTTCATACACAATAGTATTAATAGCCAAAGATTACATTTAGTTATTTCCTCATCTTATCTTCTGCTTTCCCCAACCTGAAGTTACAATATTGCACCTCATATTAATTCTTAACTTTTCATGCTTTATAATGTAAAACTACCTATAATTGGCAAGTTCAAGAGTCTAGTAGCAGCTCAGTCCCATGGGGCTGAGTGTCCTAGATAGTCTCCTGTATAAGCTGGAATCCCAAAGAATTAGACTGTAATGCCAGTGAAGGAATGGATGTGCAGATAAGGTGAGGGTAAGCAGAGGAAGGATGAACACACCCTCTTCCTGCTTACATTGTCCATCCAGCAGAAGATATGACCCAGATTAAAGGTTTGCCTACCAACCTCAAAGTCTAGATTAAAGATATGGGTCACCATGTCTCAAAATCCAGATCAAAAGGTGTGTTGCCTTCTTGCCCCAGGGTCCAGATCACAAGTGCGCCCTCCATTTCTGGTTTATACTTCATTCCAGATATAGTCATTGAGTCTATCTATCGTGTACATGATGTACAACATTCAGTCCCAAAATAAGGCAAAATTGACTTTTCAATACTTAAGAATTTTTGTGTGTCAGATGTATTTTTGTTGTATCACTTTAAGAGTTTCCCCATTACTGTAAATACTTAAAATGGTCTTCCAGGACTCTGGAAATACTCTATATCCCAAATACACAAAGCAATTGTGAACTGAAATGTCAGGAAATCACATTTCTTAATAAGATGTAATAGGGAAAATAGGATTTCCATATCTTAGTTTTAGAGCTTCTATTGATGAGATTAAACAACATGGCACAGAGCAAGTAGGCTAGGAAAATATTTATTCCCCTTACTGCTGTGGGATATTTGTGCTCTGTGTGAAGATGAATTGCTGTGGTTTCTGTAATAGAAAGCTGAATAACAAATAGCTAAGCAAGAGATTATAGGCAAAACTTTCAGGCAAGAGAGATCTCTGGAAGAAAGAAAGGAAGAATGGCCATCTAGAAGTAGAGGAGATGGGATAGACAGTTTGAAGGTGAGGTAATACAACACATAATGGAATGTAGATTTTAAAATATGGGTTAGTTTACATTATAAGAACTAATTAGGAACAAACCTAAGGTCAAACTTTAATAATTAATAATAAGGCTCCATGTCATTATTGGTGAGCTGGTGGCCCCCCTCCCCAAAATTCCAATAACATATAACACTCAACATGGAACTTAAATAGCCAAATATAGGGCTTGAGGAAGCTATGAAAAGTTCTGGACAAGGAGCCAGAATTGGCTTCCTAGTCCCATAGTCTCCTGGGTGTGCCAATGCTTATTATTAGAGAGGACCAGCTCATGGCATTGCCTGCAGACACAAAGGGGTGGAAGCTGGCTGCCAGCATCATGAGCTAAAATGAGTCATGCAGCAACTGCCATGTCCGCTTAATATTTTGTCTCACACTGTCAGAGAATATTACAGGGGACCTTGGGAGCATGGGGACCTTGGGAGAAGGTTGAAGGGGAGGCAAGAGGAAGTGTGGGGAGCAGATAAAAATGTAGAGCTCAATAAAAAAGGAAAAGAAAAAAATAGTTTAAAATAATAAAGCTTTAAAAGAGAGAGTAAAGTAATATAAAAAAAGCCACATAATAATGGAGAATACACAGGGTATTTGTGTCCTATATGTTGCTTTGTTGACTTTGAATTTTTAAAGTGATGATGAGCAAGCAGCAGCTGTTGAGAGACAATGGGTTGTGGAAGGGACTACTAAATTAAGTCAGCCTATATACTTTAGGAATATCTTGGCTTCAAAATGGAAGTTGGAAAAAGTGTTACATTGGGGGAGAGGTTATGTATTTGTTTCTACAGGAAATAAAATATAATCATTCCCTTCAAAATTAATGATCAGATTTTACTGGAGGAGACCAACCAAAAATCTTAGCTACAGACATAAAAAGATAAAAGACTACAGGATAGGTTGTGTATATGCTGATCCCTCTACCATGGGAACAGCTCTAAGGCTGAATGAGACATGATGAATCTTCTTGGCTACAGAGTTCTCATGACTTATGATTGCCGTCCTTTCATATGTCATGGATAGAAGATTGGTTTTTACCCCAAACAGACTTATGAAGTTAACAGATGCCTTTTATCTACTCAGACATAGAACAAAAAAGGTCTTAACTGACTTATGCACACTGCACATTCCATAGTTGTGTTAATACAGATGTATATGGTGTGCTTAAAAGTTGGTATATTTTCAGAAAAAAAGCAGACACAAATAAAAAAGACAAATAGCACAGGTGATCAAGCCCCTCAAAATTCGTCTATTGTAGCTTCCTCAAAATTCTGCATCCTAAACAACTTCAAAACAATTAGCTGAAATGGTCCAAACTCACAGACTACACCATCCAGGACTTCAGATAAGCTCTGCACTTTCCCATCAAACCAAGACAAGACAACAGCTAGCTCTTCCAGAACTTGACCATTATCTGCTGTGAGAGCTCCTTCAGCCAATAGCCTTTAAGATATCAGCCCACTTGGGCGTGGTCTCTTTGGCTTGAAAAAGCAGTGGTAGCCGTGTGCTCCCTCTCTTGCTTTGGATTCTGCTTCCGGCTACCAGAATCTTTTCCTGGTCATGCAGAGGGCTGTTGTCTAGGACAATGATCTGTAAGTTTTTCCTTTAAATAAATAACCCTTTTATTAGTCCTAATTCCAAACTGGTATGGGATTGTTTTGTGACTTACTCCTTTAGTTATCTCAGTTTTTCTGAGGTCCCCTAAAGGTGCCTTCATCACCAGAAAGTAGGAATTAATTTTGCGTACATGATGTCCATATTTTTTGTTTTGTGGATTATCAATGTTTATCATCATTTATGGTACTGGCTGCAAGTTGCTATTGGTCATAGTCAGGGAGAAAACTAAGCAAAGAAGGTTATATTTAGAGATCTCATTATAAAAAGGAAAGGAGAGATATAGGAAAAATAGGAAAAAGGGTAAATCATTGAATCTAACTTTAAACTAAAAAAGCAACCGCTAGCAACAGTTTACATTTGTATGGATTCTTTGTCTTTTGACACAAATTTAAGACTATTTTTGTTATACTGTATGTATGTTTCTACTTTTATGATAGTTTGTATATTGACACTAATTTAAGGTTATTTTTCTTTTAACATGACATATATATGTTTCTACTCTAGTTTAAGGCATTATACCTATGGAGCTCATTTTAAAGAGTAATGTAAAGTTCTAATCCCTAAGGGTTATTATTTCAAATTATTAAAGATAATTAAGAACTGTAAATTTGTATTAAATCATCTATAGCAATAAAATTTTGACTACAGGATCTCTTGGTTCTCTTGGTATTCTGGCTCTCTCCTGACCTCAGCCCCCTCTTCTTCTCTCACTCCCTCATCCCCATCTTCTCAGTCTACTGACCTGGTTCAGTCTGGACCTCCCCAGATCCCTCTTGCTCTACTCTCTCTCATATCTACAGTAAACATTCCTCTCAACTATACCTTGAAGCAGTCATGTCTTCAATTTTTCTTTCACTGTCCCTTCTTCACTGAACCTAAGCATGAAAACACAGCTTTCCCTGAACCCTTGAGTCTTTATTTTCGAAGGTTCATTTGTCACATTAAATTTCGATAAGTAAATTAGTTCTGAAAAAAAAGAAAGAAAAGAAAATACCCTACAGGCTTGCTTTCCCAATCATATGCAGGCATTTTCTCGATTGAGGTTTCTTCTTCTTAGGTGACTCTAACTTGTGTCAAGTTGACATAAAATTAGGCAGCCAATTTTGAGAGTCATATGCTTGAAGATAATGCACTTAAATCTCAGAAAATCTTTAAGATATGCAGGCAGTTTTTTTTTCACCTTCTCAACAGTAGATCTCTAGCACTTGGTGGACACAGAATATAGTCACACTTGTTTGGGTGAAGGAGGGTACCTGTTTTAGGAACAGTTATTTAAAGCAAAAAAAATTGTATGAAAGAAAAGGGATTAGACAAAATATGCTCTGGAATTATCCATACATTTTTGCAATGATGTCTTCTCTAGTATGGGAATGAGTCAGTAAACTTCTGTCAATATTTTCCAGTAGCTAAAAGAATCGTTTATATTTATGATGGATGTTTTTGATTGTCAATTTGTCTACATCTGGAATTAACTAAAACCAAGTGCTGATTATTTATAATGTTACTTTCTTAAGTAAATCATTCGAAGTACATAGACCTCCTCTAATCCGGATCCTTTGAAATGGGAGATTCACCTTAAATTTGGGCCATACCTTCTGGTAGTAGCCTATTTGAAGCCTACATGGAAAAAGGGAGGTCTTGCTCTTTTCTTTGCTTCCTTGCCCTCACTCTTAGTGGCAAGTTCATTCATTCACTGGTAGTACAGCCTACTTCACTGGAATTCTGGCATGTACTGAAGACCAGTGGAGACATTCAGCCTCATGGAATGAACAACTACTAGATTCTTGGATTTTCACTTGTAGATAGTTGTGGTTAGCTAGGATCACAATTTGTAAGCCTCTCTAATAAATCCCATATCCAAAGGATTATATTTTATATTGAGGCCAAAGTCATGAGAGGGAGGCCATATCTGACCCAGTCAGGATGTCTGAGAGGTCTAGGGTAGAACTAAACAGGGCTGACAAAAATAAAAAAGTCAATGAAATGATTCCTAATGATATTCTGGTAAACTCATCTATTTGTGAATAGCCCAATTGTTATTTATCACTGAGGATTCCTCCAGCAGCTGATAGAAGTAGATGCAGAATCTCACAGCCAGAGATTAGGCAGAACTTGGGAAACCCCGCAGAAGTGGTGAAGGATTGTTTGGGCCAGAGAATTTGAGGGCACCAAGAGAACACAGCTCACAGAATCAACTAAGCAGAGCACATAGGCTCAAAAAGACTAAAGCAGCAGCCACAGTGACTACATGGGTTTGAGCTGCATGGCCCTATTCACACATGCTATGGTTCTTGGAGTCTTTGTGGTACTCCTAACAGTCGGAATTGGGATATTTCTGAATCTTTTGTGCGTTTGTGGGATCTTTTTCTTCCTACTGAGTTTTCTCATCCAGCCTTGATATGAGTGAGGATTTATGTCTAGTTTTCCTACATTTTGTTATTTCAGCGATCTTTTGATATCATTAGGAGACCTGTCATTTTCTCAAGGGAAGTGAAGGAACAGAAGATCTGGTGAAGAGGGGCAATCGGGTGGATGGGGAGGAGGGAAAGGAGAGGAAGCTGTGTTTAGGATGTATTGTGTGAGAAAAGAATAAAAACAGAGAAAAATAAAAGATAAGAATGAAGCAAAACAAAAGATTACAGTACAATTAAGAAGTATAGTATGGTTCAAAAATTTTATTTTGGTTTAGTTATAAACATTTGAAATTAGCATGTCAATAATAAGTGAAATGCCAAGAAGAGGACCCAGAGAGTAAGAGGTTTGCCAGAAAAGACATGATTATATTTTCAAATTTCTTTTATAAGTTTTATCTGCCACAAGTTCAAAAAAAAACAAAAAACAAAAAAAACCCAAAAAACAAAAACCACTGCTGTTGAGAAATACTGGAATAGTTTTTATACTTTGTTGTTGTTGTGTTTATACAGAGTTTTAACCTCTATCATGAATCACCATGCCTTCTGAGACAGTCACTTCAAATCATTCAAACTTGGCTTCTCAAAGCCAAAGTGGGTCAGTTGTTTTATTTTATTTTATGTATATATGAATCCAGCTCTAACATTTCATTTAAGGTAAACACAGAGCTTATTAACTTTCAACATTTCACACAATATTGGAATTTACTAAGAGCACAGAAAGTTAGAAATTGGCTTAATGACCATATGTCAGTGGCAAAGATAAAAAATTTCTTCAGCAAATCCTGAGACTGGGGGAGAACACATTAAATGCTACTGAACACCAAATGGTGTTAGCCCTGAAAATATATGCCAGTGCGATTAAAAAGACTAAGCAGGTTGTACTTATGCATTTTGGAATTTATATATGAATTAATTGATAATTTGTGTATATATGTATATGTAATATTTTAATGATCAAAGAGGCCATAAATTTGAAAATCAGCAAGGAGGCATAAATGGCAGTGTTCAGAGGAAGAAAGCATAAGGGGAAAGTGATTTAATTATGTTATAATTAAAAGATTTTTTTTAAAGAGCCAGTTAAGGTGGGTTCAAGAAAATGAAGAAAAAAAATTCTCTGATTAATTAAACTATGTTTATCCCAGGGGCAGATAGTTCTTTATTGGAAATGTCAATGGGAATATTCTACCAAGTAATGGAAAAAAACCTCCATCGCACAGACATCCTGGGACATGTTCTGATTGCTGGTGATCAACCCCAGAGAGGGGTAGTTGATGGTACACTGTTGAAAGAGGATCATTATCCTTAGAGTCTCTGGTTTATAGAAATGGGATTTGTTCGTATCACAGGAATTAATTCAGATCACAGAACTGTGCTGTACCTGAAGTCTGTTACTGAGACATGAGATCTTTTTAAAGTTTTGGTAGCATAAGAAATAGTGGGTTTCACTGTGCACATTTCTTAATACTACTGTGTTGATCAAACCCCACAGTCACTTCCTCTTCCCCCACTTCCCATCCACTCACCTTTGTACCCAAGTTACCCTCTTTTCATTTATATGCCTCTTGCATTGTTACCTTCCATTACTTTTCCCTAAAACCTCTTTTCTCCTTTCAGTGTACATTACCTTTTGAAAAACCCAGATATCTTTATATAAATATTTAAGAGCAAGATGTGTAGTTTTTTTAAAACTGAATAAAATTCTATTGAGTATGTGTATCTTGTTTTTATTGCCCATGCTTCTGTTGATGGACATCTAGAATGAATTTTGCCTTACTCTTATGAATAATACAGAAATAAATATTAATGCATAAATACCTCTGTGTCAGTGTCATAGTCAATGTTCTATTGCTGTGAAGGGACACCATGACCACGGCAACTCTAATGAAAGAAATCATTTAATTAGGGCCTGCTTACAGTTTCAAGGTTTAATCATTCACTAATGGGAAGATGGTGCCACACAAGCAAATATTGTGCTGGAGGAGTAGTTGGGAGTTCAACATCTGGATCTGAAGGTAGCAGAAAGAGACATTACTGAGCTTTGCTTTGGCATTTGAAAACCTCAAAGCTCATCCCCAGTGATGTGCTTCCTCCAACAAGGCCACACGTTCTAATCCTTTCAAATAGTGCCCTTTCTATGAGGGCATTTTCATTATAACCACCATGGGCTGGATATAAAATGCATGCCCAGGAATGGCATAGCTATGTCGTGAGTACCTTTCTTAGGGCTTTGAAGTTAAGAGCCAAGTCTTTGGCCAGACACTGGCTATGTTCTTGAGAAAATGATTCAACAACTCTGAATCTAAGTTTCCCATTTTAAAATAAATATAATAATACCAATTGTAGAACTGTGCCAAGGATTAAATCAGTTAATGGGTAGAAATTGTTTTTTTTTGCAGAGTTTCAGTTTATTATATGTCCAATAACTGGTAGAACTATTAGAATCAGGAATAGAATACCTAATGAACTATTAGAATCAGGAAGTAAACATTCATCAATTTCTTCTGTCTCTGTCTCTGAGAATCCTAGAGTGCTCTAACATAGTGCCAACAGAAATAAGAGAAAGAAATATCCAGTTAATAGTTGTCAGATGTCTGGCAGAGATTAGGGGTTTGCCATCAGAGGCCATTCCTGAGAATAGGGATGACTCCTGGCATGAAGATTATTGGCATGCTAGGAAAACACATATTAAGTCAGACCAGTGCATGGACTGGAACATACACTCAAAACTAACTAAGATTCTAAGAGTGAAGATAGTCTAACCCAGTGCATAAGTACTATTTGATTTAACTGAAGATTTTAATAATGAGTGGAAAGAAATTTATTTGCCAACTCACAAGTTCTCTAACCATATAGAAAGTATAACCATTATTGAGAAACAATAATGTTTTTTTCTTTTCATGTTGCATTAATTTTATGTTTGTTGTAGTTTCAATACTATTTGTTTCCATAAAGGAAACAGAGAAGAAACTGCAGAGAGAAAAAGTAAAGGAGTACCTTATAACTTAGGAAAATAATCGTAGATACCTTACTAAAAAATACTGATTTAAAATCACTATATAGCTAGACCTAATGGCTCAGATCCACTTTTAAGGTAAACTGGAACAGGAGGATTGCAAGTTTAAAACCTGCTTAAAATATAAAATTTAAAAGAAGACATACCTAAGTAGTATGGCTTTTATTTAGCATGCATAAGTTCCTGGGTTCAAGCACTGCTATAGCAAAAACAAAATTTAATCTGTAAATGTTTAATACACATGACTAATTTCATAAGAGTTTATCCAGAGACTATATTGCTTATTATTAATATAATTTTAATTGAAATAAAGTTACATCACTCCCCTTTCTTCTTTCCAACACCTCTCAAATACCCTCTCTTGAACTCTTCCCATGTCCTTCCCCCAACTCTCAAAACGATAGCTTCTTTTCCTTGGTTATTATTGTTACAATTCTGTATGTGTGTGTGTGTATACAATCTGCCTTGCCTATTTTTGTTGTTTGAGTGTATGTGGTTTCAAGGCTAATTGATATGCATTGGGCAACCAATAAGGGGGCTTGTCTAATTCTTCTCCCAGTCATCATTACTTCTCTACAGTTCTTTGTATAGGGATGGGGGAGTTTTCCACCTTCCATGTTATCTTGGTCATTGATCCTACCATTGTAATGGTCTTGTTTATACAGTTATTTCCAGCAGATACTATTTCATGGTAGACTTCCTGGAGTTCTGGCTCTAATAGTCTTTTTTACCTCCGATTCCTCCAGTCACTGATACAGGAGCTGTTATGTAGAAGTATCTGTTCAGGCTGGGCTCCTCAGGATCTGTTGATCTCTACATTGTCTCCAGTTGTGGTTTGTTTGTGAGAGAGAGGGGGGAGGGTGGTAGCTACACTTGCCTGAAATAGAAAAAGAGAATGGGGGCTTGATCTTGGGAGAAGGGAGGCTGGCCAGTAGAGAAGGAAAAGAATGAACAAGTGACAAACAACAGCAATGTCATTTGATAAAGCCACAAGGAGTCAATTTATTTTATACTCCAAATTATGGAAAATGCAACCAGAGAAGTTAAAACCTATGACTGATAATGTGCCACACAAGAACCATAGACTAACTAAACGTCCAGCACCAAGCATAAGAGACCTGATTTTGAATGATTGGTCAAGGTAGTCCAAGTGACTCCCAATGCAAAATAGATTGCCTCTGTAACACTTGGTTGCCTCTCCGGGTTTGAGGGTAGGCCATCATTACTGAATATGCCACACACTTGGGACACAGGTCACAAATGATTTGAGCTGGATGTGACTTGAGAGCCTCTTTCCTGTGGTATAACCTCCATGATTCCAGAAAACACTATATAAGGTGTCAAAGAAGGGAAGCAATTAATAGTGCTGCCTAACTATAATACCTAAGAACCATGACATTTACCAGCATGACAAGATATGCATAAAGGTGCCATAAGAGGCACTTGCATGTTGATGGCAGCTAACAGCTGTCTAATTGGAATCCAGGCCCCACTATATTGTAGGGATATCATGCCTAGAATCCTAGTCAGCATCATGAACCTCAGGAAAGTGTCTACCACTAACAGTTGTTAATGGCATAACTCCTTACTACATCTGTGATAGTTGGAAAGAAAATGGCCCCCAAAGGGAGGGGCATTATTAAGAAAGGTATTCTTGTTGGAGTAGGTGTGGTCTTGCTGGAAGAAGTGTGTCACTTTGGGGATAGGCTTTGAGGCCTCTTTTCTCAAGTTTACTTAGTGTGACAGTCAGTCAACTTCCTGTTTCTCAGTTGTTCCTCCAGCAACATCTGTGTGTAAGTCACCATGCTCCTCACCATGATGATAAGGGAATGACCCTCTAAAACTGTAAGGAAGCTGTGTCAATTAAATGTTTTTCTTGTAAGAGTGGCTGTGGTATTTGTGTCTTTTCACAACAATCAAAAAACTCTAAGACTATATCTTAAAACTTATTTTCTTTTTAATATAATTGCTTGTCAAAATTAATTGGTTTTAAATCTCATGTTAAAATATATGTGTGTGCATGTATATACATATATAAATATCTGTTCAATAATACACAGCAGTGATAAATAAGTACAATACTCAGTTTTATATGTCAAAAGTGCTATTCAGAGTAATGGAACTTGTTTAGTATTAATGAACAAGAAGTAGAAACTTGCAGACTTAAGCACAACCTATGTGAGTCTGAAGCCTGAATTCTATTTATTATATTAACAGTGCTGGATCATCACCCACCAGGAGGGTCCATTTCATGCTAATCTAATAAATACATACCCATTATTTGAATGTTAATATTAATATGTTGGCCTCTAGAAAATATAAACAAGTGAACATATGAAAGGAAAAAAGGAGAGTAACTGAAATAAATCTATATACATATATACAGTAATCTGAGAGTACAAATGTTGGTGTACTTTCTTATGAAACTCCTTGCATTGTTTCACAAAGTCTGTGATCTGTTGTAAGATAAGGAGAAGATAATATATCCACAAGAATATCTATGTGAACAAGAAATTAAAGTAAAGGGAAAAACAAAAGAAAGATGAGAGAAAATTTACAAAGAAATTGTACTGAACACAAGAAGCTTTCATGGAAAAAGGCCCTGTGTTGTTCCTTGCTGTGGTGGTACAGAATTCTGAACAAAGTAGGGGTACGATCATTTTAATAACCAAGGGACTCATAAATGTGGAACATCATGAAATTAATGATAATTTTTTATGTCTGAGGCCTCAAACTTATAAATTTGTCCTTGGAATGAATAAAAGGAGAACATATTGGACAATCAGAAGATAATGAAGATCTTGTAAAAATAACCATCTACAAAAGCAAAGTGAGTTTTTGGAAAGCCAGTGTATCTACAAACCAGCATGTCCAGATGAGGCACCTTCTAACTGTGGGATGAAAGAAGCTGGCAAGAATGCTAACTGCATCATTTACAGTTATTTTTGAAAAACTGTAGGGATCTAGGAAACTATAAGAGATGAAAATGAAAGAAAATACAATGTTCTACCTATATTATGAAAAGGATGAAAGTGACACCAGAAAACCATAATAATTAAAGTTAAAGGAAAGAAGAACAATGTAATGGTCTAAATAAAAACAATGTTTGACAAATATATTCTTGTTCAGGTAGAAGCATTTTTAAGATAAAAAATTGGAAGGAATGTGAATATAAAACAATTTGAATTTGAGTAACATTTCAAAATGCTTTGTTTGTTCACAATTATTCAAAGAAAAAGTTATCTCAAACATGAGGCAAAAGAAATCTTTTTGGGTGACTGTAAATAGTAACTATAAATATGAAGCTATCATTTCAAAAATACCAAAGAAACATGATGGTCTTTCATGACAACTGTATGTAGTTAAAATTATTATATATTCATGACATAAATGTTATTAGACCATCTTTAGGTAACAAACATTGTATGCTGATGATAGAAAGTACAGCAGGTAAATTTTCAGATTATTGCACACAAAGAGTCTAATAAATGTAGGGGCTGAATGTAGAAAACATATGATAATGCTAACTATAATTATTGATAGTTATTAACTTAGAAGTCAATTTCTACCTGGTGGGGGAAGACTTATAGTTTTTCTTTTGGCCTACTGACTTAGTAACTATATGTAGGTAAAGAACAAATGATACCCTTTGTGACATTTCAAGACAGTTAGGGGAAGAAAGGGAATACTGACATTACCTGTCCACTCAAACATTGTGACTTGCTGGGTTTTTTGTTTGTTTGTTTAATCAGTTCTGGGTCCTCTAGCTCTATACATTATACAGTTAATGACGACAGTAAATTACACCAGGTAGCCTGCTTCTTGACCTTCTACACTATCTCTGCTGCCACAGTAGATCCAGTCTCTGAGGCTTGTCCATAGCATTGCAGAGGAACACACAGACTTCAGTTTCCTGAGGAGCCCGCAAACCCTTTCCTCCTGGCCACCTACCCCGACTCATTATTGTGTCCTAGAGCCCAGCTCAAGTAGTTTCCGACTGCTCAACCACAGACCACACCAGCCAGAACCCAGGCGGCCTGCCCACAGACAGTTTCTGTTCTGCTCTTCCCCTAGCAGATACAATTGCTCCTAGAACTGCAACAAACACCAACTACAGTCTCCCTTCCCCCTTCTCCTCACAATCATACTCACCTGCCCTCATTTCTTACTGCATCCCAGGCTCCAACATCAGTGGAATTCACTGTGAACACACTAGCACAGAAGACCAGAGAAACAGGCAACACACAGTCATCACACTGAAAATCCAGAGAGGAAACAGAAATCAAGAAACAGAACACCCACCCAACAAACGAAAAACTAGAATTCAGCACCAAGACCTATAATCACCACAAAAAACAGATGTCTAGAAGCCAGAATAAGAAGACAATCAATAACAGCCAGGACATTATATCTACACTAGAACACAGGTATCCTGCTAAAATAGGCTCTGAATATTACAACAGTGCTGAAGCAGAAGAAAAAGCCCTTAAAACCAACAGTATGAATGGTATAGTTAGGCTCTTAAAGGTAAAATTAAAAAATCCCTTAAGGAAATTCAGGAAAACACAAAAAAAAATTGAAAGAACTGAATAAAACACTTTTAAAAAGTCAAGGAAAAAAAAGACAGTTGAAAGAAAAGAGTAAAACTGTTCAAGACCTGAAAATGAAAATAGAAGCAATTTAAAAAAAAAACCCAAAACCCAAATGCAGGGATCCTAGAAATGAAAAATTTGGGAATTCAAACAGAAAATACAGAGGCAAGCTTCACCAACAGGATACAAGAGATAAAAAGGAGAACTGAGGAGTTGGAAACAAACAAATATATAATACATAAGAATACAGCAGTCAAAAAAATGTTATATCTAAGAAACTCCTGACACAAAGCAACTGGGATAATATGAAAAGACCAAACCTATGAACAAAAGGAATAGAGGAAAGAGAAAATTCCCAGTCTAAAGGCCCAAAAATATTTTCAGCAAAATAATAGAAAAACATTTTCCTATCCTGAAAAGGAGATGCCTATAAAGGTATAAGAAGCACACAAAACACCAAATAGATTTGAGCAGAAAAGAAAGAAACCTTGGCACATAATAATCAGAACACTAAATGGTCAGATCAAAGAAAGACTATTTAAAAGATACAAGGGGAAAAGACCCTGTAACATATAAAGGCAGACCTATTAGAATTATACCTGAATTCTCAATGGAGACTGTAAAAGTCAGAAGGGCCTGAAGAGATGTACTGCAGACTCTCAGAGACCACAGATGACAACTAAGACTACTATATAAAACAAACTTTTAATCACCATATATGAAGAAAATAAGATATTCCATGATAAAGACAAATTTAAACATAATCTGTCTACAAATATAGCCCTAAAGAAAGTGATAGAAGGAAAATCCCAGCTTAAAAAGGTTAGCCACAGACATGAAAGCACAGGAAATAATAATCTCAGACCAGCAAAACCAAGGGGAAACACATGCACACCACTACCACCACCACCATCACTACCACTACCATCACTACCATCACTACCACCACTACCACCACTATAGCAACAACAATAAGAAAATAACAGAAGCCAACATTCATTGGTAATTGCTGTTTCTCAATATCAGTGGTCTCAATGCCCCAATAAGAAGACACATACTAACAAAATGGACATAAAAGTAGGATCCATCTTTCTGCTGAATCCAAGAAACACACCTCAGCATCAAGGATAGACATTCCTTCAGGGAAACAGGATGGAAAAAGATATTCCAAGAAAATGGGCCTAAGAAACAAACTGGTATAGCCATTTTAATACTTAAAATGTATTATATATATATATTCCTACAATTTAAATCACATTGACTCTCACCCACTAGTAATAGGAAAATTCAATACCCTACTCTCACAAAAAGGCAGGTCTACCAGAGAAAAACTAAACAGAGAAATACTGGAGATAACAGACATTATAAGCCATATGGACCTAACAAATAATTACAAAGTGTTTTACCCCAATATAAGAGAATATTACCAAATTTCAATCAAGATTATATAAACCATTTAAATAGACCTATAGCCCCTAGTGAAACAGAAGCAGTCATTAAAAGTCTCTCAACTAAAACAAAGCTCAGAGCTAGATAATTTTAGCACAGACTTCTACCAGACTTACAAAGAACAGTTAATGCCACCACTCCTCAAATTATTCCACAAAATAGATAAAGAAGGGGCATTTTCCAACTCATCTCATGAGGTTACTATTACCATGAAGCCCAAACCATGTAAAGACTAAACATTTCAACCACATTTCCTGCTTCATCTCTTCTCCTGCTGCACCGTGCCTCCATGCCCAGGTCACACACACACCCCCCACACACAGACACACATTCATTCCTCCTAACTAGTAAGGGCTACTAAAGGGAGTCATCAAAGTCTCGCACATTAACGTGAGGCAAGACCAAGCCCCGCACCCCACATTAAGACTGAGCATGGCATCCCACCATAAGGAATGTGTTCCAACAGGCTAGCTCATGCACTAGTGATAGATCCTGGTTCTACTGCCAGGGGTCCCTCAGATAGTTCAAGCTTCCCCACTGTATCCCACATATGGAGGGCCTAGTTCAGTTACGTGGAGGCTCCACAGCTGTAGGTCTAGAGTTCATGAGTTTCAATGAGCTTGGTTCAGCTGTCTCTGTAGATTTCTCCATCATGATCTTGACATCCCTTGCTCATATATTCCCTCTCTTTGATTCCTGGAGCTTGGCCTGGTACTTGGTTGTGGATCTCTACAACTGGTGCCATCAGTTACTGGATAGAGGCTCTATGATGATAGTTCAGATATGATGATGAATCTGATTACAGAAGGCCACTTTGTTAACCCACCCTCTCCACTATTGCTAGGAATTTTAACTGGGGTCATCCTTGTGGAATCTTGGAAATTTCCCTAGCACCAGGTTTCTCCCTAAGCCCATAGTAGCCCTCTCTATCAAGATCTCTCTTATTTGTTCTCCCATTCTGTCTCTCTCTCTCCTCGACCATCCCCTTCTTTCATGTTTTCATACCTCATCCTTTCCTTTTTACTACCTCCCTTTGCCCCCAGTTTACCCAGGAGATTTTGTCTAATTCCTCCTCTCATTGTGACCCATTATGATCTTCCTTGTTACCTTGCTTCCTTATCAACACCATAGCCAAAAAAATAAAAAAAAATTAAAATATGTAAAGCACTCAGGAAGCTATATGGATAGACAAGAAACCTAGAGTAGAACCAAGCACAACTGTTCTTTAAAAAAAATCGATAAAATGATTTTTGGTATTCTTGTGTTACATATCAGTGCCTTTTCCAGTAGTCATCAGAAAGGTTTTCTCCAGCATTAGATGGGAGAGGATACAAAGGCCAATAGCCAGACATTACAGGGAGAGAGAGTCTAAACTGGAAGCAATCTTAATCAGTTCCCCTCCCTAGAAATTCAGTGAATCTAAGAAGGTGAGGAAAGATTGTAGGGGTCAGAAGGGATGGAAGAACACGAGAACATGGCTTGTTGAATCAATAAGCAGAGTGTATTTTGGCTCGAAGAGACTGAAGTAGAAATTCTGCGGAATGCAGGAGCATGTACCAGGTCCTTTGTACATATGTTATGGCTGTGAGTTCGGTGTTTTTGTGGGACTCCTAAGTGGGTGCTGTGTGTCCTTGACTCTTTTTTCATGCTCTTGGAACTCTTTTCCTCTGGTGGGTTGCTCCATCCAAAAGTGGAGTTGGAGGTAAGCTGGGAAGCATGGAGGGAAAGGAACTGCAGTCATGATATATTGTATGACAGAGGAATCTATTTTTAATAATGATAAAAATAATAACCACTGTAAATCTTACTGTTTTTGCACAGTGTTTATAAACCTTTTCCTGTGTATTTCTGTAAGGTGGTGGAACTTTAGTCTTAGTTTCTCATTCTATAAGCTTTGTGTATGTGATCTTTGAGTGGTAGTGCTCCATGAATCTGTATTTTAGAAGTAGTCTTATCTCTGAGTGGACTTCCTTTAGAGTTGTTTCATATGTTTCCTTATTTGGAGGAATTTTGTTGTCAGTCTTCTTGACTATGAAATCTTATGATCAATTGTCTCATGGGGGATGTACTTCATAAATATCTATCTAATATATCTTTTTGTTGCTCTAGAATCATATATTTTAGCTACAGGTATTATATAGAAATTTTAATGCTTGTAATTTTATAATTCATAGCTACTAGAAAGCTCTTGAGTAACATAAACAGTACAAACCCTTATAGATGTTATGTCAAGCATTGAGTATTGCAGTCTTTCCAAACGTGTTCACAATTGATCTCAACATAATCAACTTGGACATGGGAGTTTTAAAGTTACACCTATAAAAAAATCTAATACTTTGGCCTCTGTTTTCTTAAAGTTTCTCATTATGTGGCCAAATAGCAGCCACCAAGATTTAATATCCTGAACGAAAGAATAGGGAAAGAAGAGTCAAGTTTTCCTCCTTGTTTGTTCAAAATGCACACCAAACACTCCAGTTAATACAAAATGTGTAAGAACATTGACACACCAACACAATGGAGACGTGGGATCTCAGAAACACAGTGCAAACAGAAAGAAATGGGCCTACGGCAACATTTTCTGTATCTGGTATTTGAAAATATTTTACATCTGCCATTCAATTTGAGGTGCTTATCAGCCTAGTGGCCCGGCATTTGGGTGTCACTGACTATAAGGTATTCAATGTTTTTAGCAACACTCTTCTTCTGGGAGAGGAAAAACTATTTGTGTGTGTGTGTGTGTACACATATACATATATTTATAAAGTATATAAATACACATATGCATATATACATATGTGTTATATATGTGTAATATATATCAAGTGTAAGTTCTATAATGACTATCTAACTTTACATTGTAGGGTAAAGGTCACAGAGCTAAAAAGTAAAATGTGGTTCCTAGTTGGACAGATGTGGAAATGAAGTTCAGAGTTTCCAGTAACTTTCTCAAAGTCATAAAGCTAATTTTAGTAATAAGAGAATAAATTTATTAAAGATTTGATTTGTGCTCTAATTAATTTTCATATATTAAGTACTTGTAAAACTCACAGTAATTTTATTATTCCATGATTCAAATTAGTCCCAAGAGCAGCTAAGAAATGAATGGCCATGTGCTTGAGAATCACCAAAGATTCAATTGCTTTTTCTGTCCACTACTTTCTATTTCTTGTGTCCAGAGACAGTTGTGCATATGTTTTGCCTTATTATGATATCCATGGTCCTTTGATTATCTTTACTCCACTGAAACTAACATTTTGATACTATGGCCTTTTTTGCTCCAATTTTTACTATAAATAGAAATACATTTATTAAATTTTATTTAATTTCAATTATAACTTTCAATAATTGTATAAGATAATAATAATAATTTTTGCAAGATCTTATTTCATGAAAAAGAAACTTCACCAGAAATCAATCATTCATTATTGCTATACTTACTTAAACTCATTTATGTGTATGGGTACACTGTGATATATGGTATATGGCATTTATATTATATATATGTATATGTATACATGTGCATTCCTGATACCTGAAAAACAAGAAAAGCGTGTTGTTTTTTATGAGACTTGAGTTACTAACTATTCTAAACCACCATTTAGATGCAGGGAATCAAACTTGGGGACTCTGGAAGAACTGCACAATGTCAATAATTGTGAATCATCTCTCAAGCCCCTACAGTTGCATTTCATTGATTTTTTTATACTCTTTGAGATAAGATCAGTTCATAGCCTAGGCTTTTCTGAAACTCTTTTTAAAGCTCATATTGACCTCAAATTCATGTTGATATTCTTGTCACAGACTTCTAAACGCAGCAATTACGGATGTGAGCTACCAAGTCTATTTCATTTTGAAAACTTTGAGAACAGGGTCAGGCATTTTATGAATTTGTACTGGCAAAGACATGAGGTTTTGTGTCATCCTATCTGGATTCAGATCCAAGTGTGATGTGTGGTGATTGTGACTTTAGGCAATGATTTTACCCACCTCAATTTTAGTTGTCTAACCAGTAACAAAAATGCCAATATGAAATGAGCAATTACTTTACACCAACAATTGAATTATTATGGTTAATTCCTTCATTGACATTGTTGATTGTCTCCCCTATCATGGCCAAGAACTAAAGACTAGAGTAAATTTGTTTAATGTTCAAAAGTATCCACATGGTTAGGCAAGGCTCCTAATTTGAGCAAAAGTTCTTTGACTTCAAAGTCTGGATTTTCCATCATACTTCTTTATTGGCTGCCATAGCATGGGCTTAAAATGTACCCTAAGGAGGCAAGTTTTACAAAAGAGAGTGCTCTACCCTTTTAATTTCTGTAGCCCTCTTAGGCCTGAATGTGTGTGGATTCTAAGGATGCCTCAGAAGGTATTATTTTGTAAACACTATGAAAAACTTTAATTTCTACCTATTATGGGAGGTAAGCAAGATTCCTTCATATCGATGCTGTGATGTAAAAAGAAAATGTACTTGACATTTAGCTGTGATTCAATAAATACTCTCAGTAAACTCTGCTGAATTATAGGTTCACATTAGGTCATGAGTCAAACTATTGCTTATAGACAGAAGTAGTCAGAGTATCAAGAATTGTCAAAGATTCCAGAATAGTTGATCTTCAATCTCTAGCTTAGTCCATAGTAACCTAAATGTAAGATGCTTTCTCTTTTTGCATGCATCAGGATACCCTTCTCCAGCAATCTCATGTCATAGAAATTCTACCCTATTCTATTCACAAGCTTCAGTACCCATGCTGTCATCCATTCAGACTGATTCATCCTAAAATAAATTCATCATTGCGTTGGGACATGAAAGTGAAATCCATCCATAGCCAATAATCTTTTGACATAAAATTTGTAGAAATATGCCAACAACTTTTATGCTCCTTTATTTGACCCTTCCCATGACCCCTCCCTCCCATGACTCATCCATTTCAAACTGATGGTCTCTTTTTATATTGATTTACATATATACAAAAATATATAAATCCATCTTGCTGAGTCCCTTCCGTGTTGCTTGTGTGTACATGATTTCAAGATTGACCACTTTGTACCAGGAACAACTTGTGGCTCCATTCTGGGAGAGAATGATTTTCCCTCTCTCATAAGTCTAGTTGCCCATAATTCTCTGTCAAGGGTTGGGATCCTATCCAGTGAGATTCTCTCCCTCCATGTTAGCATGCCAATTAATATTGTCATACTTCAGAATTTGTTTATGCAGCTATATTGATGATCTATCATGGAAATATTTGCCCTGTCATTTCTAGTAGAGATGATCCCTTAGCAGAGTTTCTGGTCATCTGGTTCTTACAATCTTTCTGCTCCTTCAGGATGTTCGCTGAATCTTAGAGGCAAGAAAAGTATGATAGAAATAGTCAGTGGGCCGAGAACCCCCAAATCAGTTGATCTCTACATTATGACCAGTTGTATTTTATGTAATAGCCTCTACATGTTGCAAAGGGAAGCTTCTTTGATAAGGACTGAAAGCCACACTTACCTGTGGGCATAAGCATAAGTTTTAGAATGCAATTAGAATATATGCTGGTCTAGAAAAATTGTATTAGTAGATTCTCCTCTAAGATATGTGACCTGCATTGGGTAGATGGATAGGTTTCCAGTGCCAGGCATGATTTACCTCCTGTCAAGTAGGTCTTAAGTCTAATTTCATAGATGATAGTTACTGCCAAGTATGAGTCCCACTATTTACAGTTACTGATTTTTTGCCCTGCTGGTCATTGCTGTGATTCATAAGCTTCACAGCAGGGTAGAACCATTGATTGCTTTCACCTCTTGGCATCTTGGTTGCATCTCTTGATACTGAGACCTAGACCACAAGAAGAAGGCTTTCAGTTTAGATAAATTCCAAATCTTCTGAGTCTTGCTCCAAACTGTGTGGTATCTTCAGTAATAAGGCAACAGCAAGAGGCAACCAAGGATAATGGAAATAGCCCATATTATTTGGAGGGTCACTTGAACTACCTGAACAAATGAAATGGATGTGTCATCCTTATCGATTTGGGATATGCAAATTAAACATTGTGATTGCATTTCACCCTCATCAGATGGCTGAGAGCCATAAAACAACTAACAACAAACCCTGGGGGAGTGTGGGGCATGAGAAATGCTCATTTACTGCTTGTGGTAATGCACATTGATGTAGCCACTCTGGAAATCAGAGTATAGAATACTCGAAAGTACAAAAGTAAATCTACCATATGAACTATGGTATGAACTATGGCATAAATTCAAAAAAAAAAACCTAAATTCTACTCCACAGATAAGCCATTTTCATTTGTTGCTCTCATCACAATCATTAAAAAATGAAGACAACCTAAATGTCCTTCAGTAGATGAATGGATAATGAAAATGTGGTCCATATACACCATGAAATGCTACTCAGCTGTAACAAAAAATGGAATCATGAATTTGCAGGTAGAAGATGGAACTAGAAAATATTATATGGGGTTAAACTAGTCCAGACCAAGAAAGATAAATGTCATATTCTCCCTAATGTAAAGGTCCTGCCTCCAAATCTTCAGATGTGAGTATATAGCTTGGAGTGACTACAGAAACCAGGAAAGTAAAGAGATATCATTGGGGAGCCTGTCTAGAGAGAGAGAAATTGTAGAACACAGGTACTATGAAGAGGAATAGGAATAAATGGAGAAGGGATTTTAAGGATGGAGATGAGAGGAGGTCAGTATAAGATAGGGAAGGATAAGGAACAAATAATGCTAGGGATATTTGATAAAACTAAGTGATTTTATTATTTTATATTTACCAAGAATTATATAACACATGTAAGTATATGTATGATATATACATAGCATAAATGAAGTTATGCTTCTTGGGCTAGCTGACAATGATTCTCACGAGAGTCAGAGACTTATATAATAGTCCAGTAACAGACTTGAGAAACAGAATTATTTTGATGTAACTTTTAGCTTCTTGCTATTTTAGAAAGCCAAAATAAAATATGAATAAGCATTATTTTTAACTTCTCTGGAAAACTAGACTGCACTTCTGAAACCAGGCCTCCTTTTGCCAAAGCTGTTAGTTTCCCTCCTACCACTCTGAGCATTCAACAACTGAATGTGATTACTCACCTTTAGGAAGCCACATTGGTGGAACCTAAATGATGACAGCCTCTGAGACTTCTTCTATGCTTAGTATAATATACATTCAAATACACAACATGACATGCATTCAAATACATAGTACATTATACATTGAGAGATGTAGTGTATGATACATCCAGATACACAACATGACATAAGTTCAGATATGCAATACGCCATATATTCAGATATACAATACTACATAACATGCATTCAGAAAATGAGTCTGGCATTGTTCATCTCTATGAAAATAGAGTTATTCTTCTATTTGATTTGCTAAGCATTTATAAAACTACTGTAATTGGCAAACCCCTGGACTTCATGGAAAATGGAAGTTCAAAGTTTTGTGGGTGATAATTGCTGTGGGGTGTGTATTAGTTACCCCCTCCCAGTTTTCTTCTCTTTCAAGTGTTTCTCTTATTCAGACCTCTGTGTGCATCAGATAAGGAATCGAGAGGAAAGAGAAAGTGGCCCACACTAATAATTAGACCTCGTAATTACTGAGAGCTGACCACATGCCAGGCCCCATGGTGTGTGCTTTCTGCACATTAGCTTAGGTAATCCTTATTCAAACCCCATGAGGTAAGGGTCATTATCTCCATTTACATCTGAAGAAACTGAGCCAAGGTGTCAAGTAGCTTGGCCAAGCTCATCCAGACAGGATGGCACTCTCAACCTCTCCACACTTAGCAAGGCATCTTGACTACCTGTTTCCTTTACCAGTTTTAAGATGAAAGGGAATGCAGACTTAAATAATATCCTGTGTCTGCCCTGGGATTGTGGCACTGCAGGAGAGTTTAGCTCTATCTATAGCCAGAGAGCTATGACAAGGGAGTAGGTTTTCAAAGAGGTAATGTTGCAATTTTTTAAAAAGCTTTTCTTTAATGAATCTACTTTTTGTCTCAGTAGGTTGTCAATTTCTCTCTTGTATGTCTCTTTGTTTATCTTAAAGAAATTCTTTCATCTCCACTGAATTGGCTTAGTAATTTAGAGTAAAAGCAGGCTGATAAATCACTTTTATGGAGAAAAAGGAAGTCTCTCTTAATTTAATGAAAACATGTATAAGTAACTATCTGATGGCCAAAAAAGAAAAAAAAACTGAGTGATTATTATCTAGAAAGAATTCCGAACACAGCTGTACTAATCTTTGAAGAGAACTTTTGTCATCTGAAAGGCTTGCTTTTGGTCATAAAAATTCAAGAAAAGAAAGGTTTGCATTTTCTACATAGCACTGTAAGAGAGAAAATAAACAGGAGTAGAAGAAACTGGGAGAAAAGCAAAAGACCATTCTTTGATAGGAAAGACCCCTATCACGTTGTGAATAGTCATTTTAGTGATCATTCCTACTCCACAATTACAAACTTTCTTGACAAGTATACGCTACGCAGTTCTTTCCACGATGCTCACTATTACAAACGTTACCAGTATCTTTTATCCCATTATATTTTTGGTACATATAATGAATTAATAAAAGTAAATGAGTCAATCTAAGAATCAGTATATTTAAGGTGTTTTTATTATGTATACTCAGCAGAAAATAAACAATTTGAACATTCAAGAGAACAAGGTGCTTCGGAAGCTTTGCACACTCTTATGTGTACCTTCACACATATTATTATGCCTCCCAATTTTTCATAAGAAGACTTATTAAAAGACAATTCTTACATTTTAGATTGTGTGCTTACAGTTTACATCTAAGAAAAGGGGAGCGTAAGACCTGATAAGGTCACTAGAAAATGTAGAGCAACTTGGCCCTTTTAATAAAGATGTCACCACAGATATATTGAAATTAGGCTTCATATTGTTTTGGGATGCTCATTTACATCTACAAAGGGGAAGGGATGGTAACCTTGAATTTGTGCTACATATTATATTCCTACTACTATAGCTTCTTAAAGTTGAGACAAAATCAAAAGGATTTTGTAGTGCTGCCTTATACCAAATCTGATAGTGTGGCCTCTTCCAACAGTGGTCATGGAGTACTGAATTGTGTTCTTTTTGTCTATTTTTCTTGTTACTCTTGAATGCACTACTCATTTTAATATGAATCTTCTAATTCATGCAATTTAGAATCAACTTACCTCCATTCTTATATTAGTACAATCATGCAAATTGGAAGAGTGAAAAACAAAAGGTATAAAAGAAAGGAGGCCAAGGCAAGAAGGAACAGGTTTTTAAGATATGACTTAAAAGGGAAATGTGACTAGAAAACTTCCCCTGATTTTGCTGAGATACTACTGTTAATGGCAATGAATCACTCATCACTGACAGAAAACAGGAAATCAAGAAAAGGGCACATTGTTGGTTATTGTTCTGGTCCCATACTTTTCAGAAGAAGCCTGGAATAAATGTTGACACGGTAAATACAAGTGCAACAACTGTAGATAAACACTATGCGAGGGGAAAATAAAAGGGACACAACTTTGGAAGAACCAAGAAAAGATTGCAAGGACCTCCATTCTCATAAGCTCCAGTGTCTCACAGACCCAGCATGCCACCCCAGGTAAATTTTCATTCTTCATGTCAAGATGATATTCAAGAGAGAGGCATGGGGTTAAGCTAGCTGGCCTTGAGTCGATGGATTATCAACCCACTATTTCTAAACCATGAAGCCCCATTTAGACTTCATTTATAGTAAGCGAACTATAATGTCTGTTTCTCAAGTAGGAGATAAGACTCATATGGGGGTAAAATATAAAAATGCTCAGTGTGGAATTTAATCACAACTACTCTCCCTAAATGTTGGAAGATTTTTAAACTGCAGCTAGTGCAAGTGTGTTAGAAAAAGAAAGACGAAGTAGTCACACTGTCCTTTTTGATTAATAGAATTTTTGGTTTAATTATAGTTCACATGTATCACTAAATGTATGCATTATTTTGGCACATGTCTCTAGTTCTAGAAATATATTTTTAGTAAAGACAGTACATAATGACTAACAAATAAAGGATTCCACAGTCACAATTGTGGCTCGGGCTTTTGGTTCCCTTCTGTATCACCTAGCAGAGGTTTAAATATTTAACAATTCTTCAGGGAAACAAATTTAAGTGACAGAAGGAGAAGGAAAAAGAGTCTCTGGGGGAGCATTATTAATAAATTATCTAATTTACAGACTTTTTTTTAATCTTTAGCATTCAAGTCAACATAAACTGTATTTTCTTGCCACAATAAATAATTTCCACATCTGAACATTTGGCAACAATGAACTCCTTCATATTCACGCTATATGATCACTTAGGTTGAATAAAGAATATGCCCTACAAACTGTTCTTGGAGCCAGGACAATGGTATAGCCCTTTCAGGGATATTGGCAGTCTTGATGTAAAGGGACAAGAGTAAGGCACAATTGCAGAATGCTTTCAACATCTTCTGGTTTCTGGTTATTTGAGTTACTATTTTTCAAATTTTGTACAATTGGGTAAGTATCATATTTTCGTTTTATTTCAAGTGTGACATGTACTTTTAACATATGCATCTCCTATTACCTTCTGCTCTCCTTGAGAGACCTTTGTAACATGAGTGGCCTGCTGGTTGGGGTTTCTGTCCTTCCCAGTTCCCACAGCTGGCAAGTCCCAAAGAAAATCACACAGAGAGTCTATGTTAATGATAAACTGATTGGCCCATTAGCTTAGGCTTCTTATTAGCTCTTGTAGCTTATATTAACCCATTATTCTTATCTATGTTAGCCACATGGATCAGTACCTTTTTCAGCGGGGCAGGTCACATCCTGCTTCTTCAGTGGTCTGGGCAGGAGTACAGAGGAATGGGCTTCCTCCTTCCCTGGTCTCATCACCCTGCCTCTCTTTCCTGTATGGTGGACCCACCTATATTTCCTCCCTGGCCAATCAGCGTTTATTTAAAACATGATTGACAAAATACAGACAATTATCCTGCACCACTTCACCTTCTTTTTTTTTTTAAACAAAGAAAAATATCCATAGTCCATTTTTTGGGAGTGTGGGCATAATATTCCAGGCTACTTCTGGCTGGTTGTTGGGTGCTGATAATCTTATGGGGACCTAAAGAAAATTTAGAGTTATGATCATGTCCTGACTGGAGTATCCCATGAGGCTTGATCATCTCAGGCAGCAGTCTTGAATCTGTTATGGATGTAGAACTCAGTCATCTGGGTCATCTGTTCCTACTGGAGATTTCTCAGGTGGTCTTCCTTGATCAAACCTGATTTTTCTTAATTCAGAATGAATCTACAGCCTCTCGTTTCCTGTGAAAACAAAAGCAAATTCTCTTCTCCAAAGTAACATACCTTTTGACTTCAATTTTGAAGTCAAGATATTTTCAAAATACCTATCTTGGATTAGTTCAGCAACATTTATTAGCAGATATCTTTTAGCAGCTGTTTCTCCTTCCTCAGCATTCAAACAATTCAAAGAGAGCATAATAGCATACAGTATCAAGATTCTCTGTGTGTTTTTCATCTTTATGTGGCTTTATTTTCACCTCTATTTCTTTTATTTTTACTTTTAACTTTTGGCTTTTTGAAACAGGTTCTCTGTGTATCTTTGTCCTGGAACTCCCTCTGTAGACCAGGATATCCTTGAATTCACAGAGACCTGCCTGTCTCTGTCTCTGCAGTGCTGGGATTAAAGGTGTGTGCTACCACACCTTGAACTCACAGAGATCTGTCTGGCTCTGCCTCCCAAGCTTTGGGATTAAAAGTGTGTGATACCACACCTTGAAGTCACAGAGGTCAATCTACCTCTGCCTCCCAAGTGTTGGGATTAAAGGTGTGTACCACCACACCCAAATATTCTCTTTCTTTCTTATTTACTTTAAGAACTTTAACCTTTAGCATGCATATATTTTTAACACACTGTAAACCATTTAGAGGTTTTCTTCATCTTTGAATCTCTCTTTACTCTATACCTCTCTTTTTCTGACTACACGAGTCTTTAATTTACCAAGCAATATGGGTAGGATTAAAGCTGTGGCTTTGATGGCTGGATCCAGCCCATTCCTTAGCTTTATGAGATTCCAGCCTCATAGCTGAGGCACCAGCCAGAGCCGTGTTCAGTGCCACAACTCTATGGCATTTCAAGGTTCCTGCCAGCAAGCAAGCTGCAGCAGTGTGCTCAGAAACCACACTCAAATGCTCCATAGTCAGACTGTCAGCCTGAAAGAGTCAGAGTTTGCCCTGGCAGGACGGCCCAGAAAGCTGGCATTTTAAAAGAGTGTGGCTTTTTTCCTGCTATGGCTGAAAACCAAAAAGCACGTGATCAGCTTTTCATCAATACTATGTAAGTGTTTCGTGACAGGACCTCTTAAAAGAGCTGCAAGGTTTTGCAGCTATAGCTGAGTGAAGAAGCCTCTCTTAAATGAGAGTGCTTGCTTCCTCTAGCTAGCAGAGCAGACCCGAGAAATTGCTGCTAACAAGAAAACATGCTTTACTCTATTCTTTCCCAAGCTTTCTCAGGCTTTCTGTAGATGCAGTTATCCACATGGGCACCATTCTGTAGTATGTGGTGCCTGCTGGTTGGGGTTTCTGTCCTTCCCAGTTCCCACAGCTGGAAAGTCCCAAATAAAATCACACAGAGAGTCTATATTAATGATAAACTGATTGGCCCATTAGCCCAGGCTTCTTATTAGCTCTTATCACTTATATTAACCCATTATTCTTATCTATGTTAGCCACATGGCTCAGTACCTTTTTCAGTGGGGCAGGTCACATCCTGCTTCCTCCATAGTCTGGGCAGGAGTGCGTGGGAGCTTCCTTTTTCCCAGAATTCTCCTGTTCTTCTGGCCCCATCTTTATTTCCTGTCTGATTGTCCCACCTATACTTCCTGCCTGGCCAATCAGCATTTATCTAAAGCATGATTGACAGAATACACACAATTCTCCCACACCAGACCTCTTTTATGTTTTGCTCTATAGTTCTCACTTTATCTTGGGGCAGAGCATTTCAGTCTTAGAGAGGGGAACACATACTCTGCCCAACAACATGACTTTAGAACACATAACAATCAACAGCAAAAACTTGACAATGCCTTCTATGAGTCAATGTTTAATTTCCATATGACAAAGACATCTCCACTTTGTTCCTATGATTGTTTTATTGCTATTGGAATGTCTCTTTAATTCCTCCTTACTTTGTTAAATGGCTAACTCTCCACTGTTGAACAAAGACAGCCTGTTTTGGAACAGCAAACTAGACTGGTGCTGAGGGCTCTATAGACCAGTTTCATTACTGAAGATGAATATTGGAAACATTGTTTACCATAAGTGAATACTTGAAATCTTTCATCTCAACCTGTTCCTGTCTTACCCATTTTCCCATAGCTCAATAGTTAACAGCTGGAAAGAAAATGCTTTTGTGACATAAACTTGATCATATTATCATCTTTCTTATTGACATCTGTCTTAAGACCTAGCTTCCGTTATTCCATATAGAATCATAATCTCCAATTTTCCAATGAGTTTTGACTATTTGTCTTTTTTGATGAACTTCATGACTGGAAAAGGACATCACTGTGACTTTTCCCATAAACTGTTTGGAAGTTAGATAACTCTGTCTTCATTTTCTGAATTGCTGTTTGTTCAGCCTTCACAGTGATACAAATATAGCCAGGTTCTTCAAAAAATAGATGATTTCTTACTTTACAAAAGTACTTCACAGTTTAATTATTTTCTTGACATTTTTACCAATAAGTAATCAGAAGCATACAAGCAACACAACACAGAGCTTAGACTACAAACCTTGAAGTTAGCAGGTTTACATTTATCTCTGTCTATATTGTATAATGTAAGAAAATTGCAGCATGTTGGGGGGAAAATTAACATATTTTGCTTAACCTTTGCTTCTCCATTTTAGGCATTAACTTACAAATCTTTCTGTCACCTTCTTCCCTCTCTGCCACCCTTCATTTCTTTCTTCTTTCCTTCCTTCCTTTAGCCTTCCCTGCTTTCCTTTTTCTTTTCTCCATCCTTTTTCTCATTCTTTCCTCCTCCTCTCTTCTTTTCTTCCTTTATTTTCCTTTTACATAAAGGCTGTCCTAAAAAGGCATTATAGTTCAATATAGCTCTCTTCCTAGATATTTACATGCTTCTTCCTAGACATTTACATGCTTCTCAACTTTATTTTTCTGAACATTACCTATCTTCCTGGCTAAAGAAATGAAGATCACACACTCAGCAAGTTGTGCAATCCCAGTCACAAGACTAAATTTTAGTGTCTGCTGAATAATTAGCAATGTGCATGAAGATAGAATATACAGTAACTTTCCCGACTTTGGAATAAAAAAGATTAGAATGACAAATAGTCAGACTCTAGGGTCAAATGCTTTGCCAGTAGTTGCATATGTTTATGCCAAAATACATAAAGAAATGTCACTTCAGCATATGAATGATGACAAACACTCCAAGTGGGACTGCAGTTCATCAATCATTTCCAATGCACAGATTGGGCTTACCTGTATAAACAAAAGCAATAAAGCTACTCAGAGCCTCACCTTAAACAATTGAAGCATGACATAAACACTGTTACTGCACAGTCAAGCCCCATTTTACTTGAGAAGCAGTCAGAAATGTCTCAACAAGCTATGATTTATTAAGATTAATAAAGCACATCTTTAATATGAAAAGTCCTGCTAATATTTTGCATAAATGTGGAAATCTCATTCAGCATCTCACTGTATCACAATGAATATGATTAACAAAACTTAAAACTGTAGATTCTTAGCATTCTTAGCAAGTCTCTGGTACAGTGTGCTAAATACAAAGAAAACTCAGAGCAGGAATCCCAGGAGATGGGTTGCTCTGTGCTCAATTTAATTATTTTATAAAGAAAAGTGAATTGATAAAGCTATTACAATCTTCTAAGCCAGTGGTTCTCAACCTTCCTAATGCTGTGACCCTTTTATACAGCTCCTCATGTTATGGTGACCCCAAACTACAAAACTTCTTTCGTTGCTACTTCATAACTATAATTTGCTACTGTTATGTATTGTAATGTAGATATTTTATATGCAGATTATCTGATATGTGACTCCTGTGAGCTAGTGTTTGACCCCAACAGGTTGCAACCTAGTGGTTGAGAGCCACTTTGAAGCCATTCTTTTCCTCCACAAGATGTTTTTGAATCATTGGTACCTTTTTCTTTCTTATGACTTTATTGATACCTTCTTATGAGTCTGGAGAATGAATTAAAGGCTGTGGATAATGGAAGAGAAATGAAGTTAGAAGCTCTACATGTGTTACTTTGAGATTGTAAGTGGGAGGCCCATTTTCTTGCTTTCTTCATCTACCTGCTTGCTATGTCTGAATCTTATACTATAATTGCCTTTTGGATAATATAAATGGAAGTATAAAGCTATAATAAAGGAAGAGTATTTTCCAGGAAACAATAATCTATTAATAATAAGGGATGGATTTTCCTGTGAAGAATTTTTTTACTTCTTTTAAATTCTTTATTTTATTCTAATTTTAAAATTAAAACTGTATACGTTATGACCTATAATGTGACTTTTGAAGTACTAAGGACTGAATATAGTACCAAATGCACAATAGATAAGTACTCCTTGACAGAGATATACTCCAGTACAATGTTATGTTTCAGTATAAATATAATTATCATATTTATCATCTCATATAGTAAATGTATATGTGTGTGCCAAGAGCATTGAAGATGAAATCTTACAGCAATTTCTAAATATATTATTGCCAGCTATAATCATCATGTTATTAATGGGATCTCCAAAGTATATTCCTCATTAACTCAAATGTGTACTTTTCATCATTATCTCCTCAAATCAAACGCATTGACTTTGGAAATGAGGAACTTAACTTAGTCACACTATGTACCTTTACATTTGAACTCTTATTTGAAAACAACCAAAGAAAGCAAGAGTCTTATTTTCTTATTTTCACTGTAGTTTTATATATAACAGAAAAACCAGGGGGCATCTTTGGTTTTTGACATAGAGTATGTCAAATCAAAATACTAGAATCATTTGCCCATAGTTTTGCTTCATTTGTCCAATTTTGTAGATTAGTTAGAGTTTTAAGAACTCAGGACTTATATAAGCCAAATGTAGTAGAAACTAAATTTCTTGTAAGAATCACTTGCTGTTTTTACTTCTGGATATTTAGAAACAAAACCAATATTTGTCCTAAGGTGTGACTGGGTAGTATTCAAACTGAAACTGATTAAAATAAATGTCCAAAATGCAAGTGCTATAAAAATGTAAAATGCTTCCTTAACAATGACTAAAGAATTTTATTTTTAAATGGCAAAATAACCTACATTATGTATGCTATCCCATCCACATTTCCTCAAATTGACAGTAGATTAATGATCAAGGAACAATACATGTCTGACGTACAGTGAAAACTCAACTGGACATTTGCTGGGCAGAAACAAAGTAAACCATGTGAGAAATTCTGAGATGGATGGATAGATGAATAAACAGACAGACAGACAGACAGATAGATAGATAGATAGATAGATAGATAGATAGAGTAAATAGATGAAATCAGAGTCCAATGTAGGAGGAAAACTTACTATTAACCCTAGAATTTGATGTTGTAGTTTTCATCTTATAAAAAAAAATAAGCCATTCAGCCGGGCGGTGTTGGCACACGCCTTTAATCCCAGCACTCGGGAGGCAGAGGCAGGCAGATCTCTGTGAGTTTGAGGCCAGCCTGATCTACAAGCGCTAGTTCCAGGACAGGCTCCAAAACCACAGAGAAACCCTGTCTTGAAAAACAAAAAAAAAAAAAAGTCATTCATTCATGGAAAACTTAGTATAAAATTATCCATAATGAATTACTATGAGAATCATTCACTTTAAATTTCAGTTGATGCTTTTTAGTGCCACCCCCATCTGGTGTCATTGGATATTAATTTGGCTCAAACGAGTTTGCATTAAATTAAAAGGGCAGGTGTTGTTTTATTTTCAATAACTCAACCAAGGCAATTTCAACTGGCAGTGTTTCTCTACCTCCTTCCCCCTGTTTTCCTCACCATGTTTCTCCCATTGAATGAAATTGCCCTCTACTATATACTGGTGAGAGGTGTAGCTAGAATTCAGGTCAATAATTGATTGTGGTGAGGAATCACAGGGAACAGGCTGGCATAAAATGTTTTCAGTTATCATCAAATTCAACAACTCTGCCCTTTTGACTTATAAAGTTCTTTGGAATGTTATTAGCTGTATTTTATCTTGTAGGATGTCTTGCAGCATTTCTGGCCTTTACCCACTAGGTGTCAATATCTTCCACCTCCAACTTGTGGCAACTGAAGCTATTTCCTGCCATTGTGACATAATCTTACACAAAGACAGAAAGAAAGCATAATCACCCATTTGAAAACTAGTAACATAAATGGTACAATAAGTGGGAAAAGTCAAGCCAACAGAAGGTCAAGCTAGTCAGTCTCAGACATCTGAAAGCTCTGTTTGCCTGGGCACCCTAGACATGAAAAATGCAACTGTGATTTGTTCATCTGAGCAATGGAAAAAGGGTGGACTTATCTACCAGGTCACCTCGGCCATTTGTCAAGGATCCCTGTGAGGGCTTGGTTCCTGGGATTTACTTATGTTTATATCAGAATGGTTTGCTTATACAGGCATTCTACAAGTCAGCAAAATATCTCTAGGTCAAAACTATGGGAATGCTACTTGGAAAAGTTCTCTTGGTCTCACTTGTGTGAGACTTCATAGTTGGAATAAAAGTTAGATAGACGTTAAGAATGGTACCAGGAATGCCAACTATATTCTCCAGAACACATCCTGAATTGCTCCCTCTGTATGTATTTAGATATTAGAGTATAAATGAGAATGTATTTGAGCAATTTAAGACTGTAGAAAGCAAGAAGAATAATGTCATGATCCAAGGAGAGATGGGAAGTATCCATAGGGTAAGATGCAGAAAAATAGAGAAAAATCTATTAATATTCACACTAGCTTTTGGGTTATACTTTTAATTATTGCATTTCAATATATTTAAACCCTAACTTCAGTTAAAAAAACACATGAAATTATGTCAAATTTTTATAGAGGAGTAAATGTGAGATGCATAAAAAGAAGGCAAAAAGTATAAATTCCAATTAAAATTTCACAGGAAATTTGCTGCAAGAATGTATTTAGGTAAAAGCCTTAATCACAACCTTTCAAATACAATATACATTACACTTCAACTTTATTTTTTTAAATCAGATGTCAGTTTATTAGATGTATATTTAATTAAATAACATATACAATATTAAAGATATAATGTACACATGTGTATACATTCATCCAATCCTCATAGTTTTCCCATTTTTCATTTATCTTATTAAAAATGAATATACACAGACACTGAGATCCAGGCTCCTCTAAGAGCTTATAGCCTGTAGCAGCTTTCAAGATAACAGCATCTTCAACCCAAGAATTCTGACTTCTCAGTCAGGCTGTTTGAAGTTTCCAAGGCTTGGGGAGAGGGTGGTCTTTATAGAAAAAGTCAATATTTCAAAAAAAAAAAACATACCTTTTTTCCCTTCTTCAGTGCCAAGATTTAAAAATTCTCTGCAAAAAGAAGAAAGACGTGTCTTTAAAATGTAGTATTTCTCTGAAGAGAGCCATCCCTCTGCCTGGAAGTGCCCAGATGTGCTCCCTGCTGAGGCTTCACCCTTCCAGGACATGGTCATGTGCACGAACCAGGCACTCCAGTCATGTTTTCACACTGAATGCCTATAACACTGTTATGTCTGTTTCTCAGACACAGAAATTATGCTGGACCAGCACCCATTAATTACTTAAAGTAGCCTATTTAGTCTTAAGTATTGACAAGCTACTCCTACCATCTGAAGATAGAAATTCTTACATAAAAAGGGTACTGTAACTTAAATTTTATAAAACCATATTATAATGTAGTAGCACTTTTTCTTTTCCAGTTCTCAAGGGAGCTACAAGAGTCAAGGATGCTTAAAGAGAGGGAAACATGAGCTCAAAACCTTGCTAAACCTTGAGAAAGTTACTGAATCTCATGGAGCTTCATGTTCTCACTTGTCAGATGAATCCATAGCATAGTAGTGCTGTGGAAATAAAATGATATAAAGAATACAGAGTGCTGAGCAAGTAGAACTCACTGACTTATACTAGACTCTTTCCTTTTATCCGTTCATCAAAATAAGCACTCTTATGTGCACCCTCCATTCTCATTTTATTTATTGGGAAGATATCAAGAAACACCTACATCAATGAGGTATTGATAGCACTTAAGTAATAGATACGAAGGAAGCTAGCTCACTTTAGCACTTGCTTACTATAACTGATCCTTGCACAGTGGGAGGCACGCAGTGGCAGTCATTCCTTAACAACAAACAGAACAAAACAAACAAACAAAAACCCATCATTATTAACTAAACTGAGCAGTATCTGAACTGCATACAGCATTGTGTTAGGTGATGAGTGAGCTAGCTTCCTTTGTATCTTTTACTTAAGTGCTATCAATACCTCATTGATGTAGGTGTTTCTTGTTATCTTCCCAATAAATAAAATGAGATTATTGACCAATATGAAGTTGGAGCAAACATAAATAAAATATGAATCCTTTGAAAGATGAATGTATCGGTTAGTAATCATTAATCACTGTGGTTTGAATGATAAATGTCCCTAAGGTTCAGAAATCTGAATACTTGGTTCCCAGTTGGTTGCACTGTTTAGATTGGTTATAGGGAGTTGCAGGCTTTCTGGGGGAAGTTAGTCACTGGATCAGACTTTCAGAGTTCAAAGTAGTAGTGCTCAACTTTCCTAATTCTGCAACCCTTTTGGTCTAGGAGGTCCTTTTTTTTATGTGTTGCTTTCATTGGTTAATTGATAAAGGAACTGCTTGGCCTGATAGGGCAGAAATTAGGTAGGTGGAGAAGACAGAACTGAATTGTGGGAGGAAGAAAGCAGAGTCAGAGAGAACTGCCATGGAGCCACCAGCTCAGACATGCTGAATCTTTCCTGATAAGCCACGACCTCATGGTGATATACAGATTATTAGAAATGGGTTAAATCAAGATGTGAGAGTTAGCCAATAAGAGGCTAGAGATAATGGGCCAGGCAGTGATTTAATTAATACAATTTCTATCTGATTATTTCAGGTGTAAGTTAGCCAGGCGGCTGGGACAACAAGCAGCCCGCTCCTCCTGTTACACCCTTTAATACAGTTTCTCATGTTGTGGTCATCCCCAACCATAAAATTCTTTTTGTTGCTACTTCATAACTGTAATTTAGCTACTGTTATGATTCTTAATGTAAATTTCTGAAATGTGACCCACAAAGGAGTCACGACTCACAGATTGTGAGCAACTGGTCTAAAACCTTGCCCCGCCTTCAGTTCACTCTCTGGTTTGTGCCTGCAGTTAAAGTTATGATAAATAAGCTTCCCATTCCAGGACTACACGTTGCTGCATTGGCTCCACCATTATTAACTTTAACCTTTGGGAACCATAACCCAAAATGAACAATCGTTTGCTTGTTTGTTTATGTTACCTTGGCCATGGTATTTATCACAGCAATAGAAAAGGAAGTAGATAGAACACAAGCTTATACTAGATAGTAAGCATGGCTTGACTATGAAGAATCTGTTCATATTGGTTTTTGAATGAATGTGGAAGACTTTGGAACTCCGGAATCGAAACGAATTTGAATGCTGTAAACAGAGCTTAAAGAGCTATTCTAATATGGACCCAGTAGAAAGCAAAGCTGAGAGCACTGTGGAGTGCGTAGACTCAGTTCCAGACGCTTCAGAGGAAAGCAAGGAATTTACCAGCAACTCTACTAGAGGCAATTCTTATGATAATTTGTCAAAGAATTTAGGTGCCTTTTACTCTTGCCTGAAGAACTCACCTGTTCAGAGATGTCATAAAAAGATGCAGCCTTCTTGGAGGAAGTGCATTCTAAATTAAAAAGTAATAAACTGATTTCCTTGGTGGAATGAATTTAAAGACAACATCAAGTTGAATCTGTGGCATGTTTGTTATTGATAACTCTTACACAGATCTATAATGAAGAGGAGCAAGTGGTACAAAAGAAATGCAAAGAGGACATGAAACAGAGCATTGGAATGTTTAATCTTACACACATGCCATATACCATAAGAGAAACTGTAATTGTTAATGCCATTAAAGAGAGGTCTCTTCTTTAATCCAACAGAGGAAGAGGGTGCACTCAAGGCAAGACCTCACCATGGTAAGATTCCAATTTAGGAGAATAACCATATGGGCTGTCCTGCTCCTAGAAGTGAACTGCAAACAAAAACTGCAGATAATGTGGTTCAGGGGGATAAGTTCACCTTAATATGGTAGTGCAACTCAGCAGTGATTTCTAAAGGGTGCTGGTTTTAGCACCCTGCATGATGCAATAGTGAAGAAACTGTGGATTTTTTTGTAGTTTCACAGCATTGTTGAGACCAGACGGAATGCAGCAGAGGAGTTCTGATGAAGAGGAGCTGAGAGGACAGGAGGCACCAAGAAGACATGGAGTGGTGCTGTAAAAGTATGGCCTAGGTTGCAGTGGAAGCAGAGACGTGGAGAAGTCACAGCCAAGAAATATCTGCCAAGGAGATCTGCCTACAGGGAATGGAAACAGGCCAAGAGAGGGATTTATGCTGCCAGCAGCAAAGCTGGAGGGCAGAGCTAATTAAGCCCTTTGAAACTGAAGTTCCAGATGCTAGACATGGACCTAAAGGATTTGGTATTTGCGCTACTGGATTTTGGTGTTGCTTTGGTGCATTATTTTTTAAAATGTTCCCCTTCTTTAGTAAAAGTAATGTATATTTGTACCATTATGTATGTATTGGAATCATATAAATTGTCATTTTTAAAAGGGGGTTACAGTTCAGAGACTGCCTTGTTTCTCAAATGAGACTCTGGACATTTAAATAATGCTGACACTTTTGAAGGCTATGAGGACTTTTGAAGTTGAACTAAATGCATTTTCCTTATGATATGGCCACAAGCCTGTGGGGACATAGTAGAACGTGGTGATTTGAATGATAAATGTCCCCACTTGGCTCAGGCCTTTTAACACCGACTTCCTAGTCAGTGGTGCTGTTGAAGAAGTCATGAAGAAGTGCAGCCCTGTTGGAGGAAGTGCGTCACTTGGGACAGGACTTGGAAATGTAAAGACTTGTTCCATTTCCAGTTGTCTTCTGCTTAGAGTATGTGCTTAACAATGTGATCTATCTGCTTTCTGCTCTGGCTGCCTGCTTGCCACACTCTGCTCAGCATTATGTATTTTATACGACAAAATAAGCTTTTCTATAGGTCGTCTTATTCACGGCAATTTATTACAACAGCAGACAAATAATTAACACACTAGTGCAGTCTTACAGTGATAGAACAAGGATAGAGAAATCATTGCTGGTGAGAACATCTGATGATGGAGACAAAATATGCACCTAATGATGATATTTGTATTTGAGTAGCAGAGGGGAAAGGAAATGATGCCGCTACAAAGTAGTGACAAAATTATATGAATCTATGTTTTGCTTTGGAAACAGAAGAACGCAACTGGCTTGTTTGTGTAGATAAGGAGATACTGTAAGAAACCCTAGAGTGGAAAAACAGGGCTGGTTCTGGAACCTCTGGGACTACACTATAATTCCATTTCTCCTCACGAAGAGTCCTGGCAGGAAGGCTGGTGTAAAGCATTTTTTCAATATATTGAAATAGATAATTTTCTTATATGAGATATCCTGATTACATTCCCCCTCTGTCTATTCCACCCAGTTTCTCCCTGTCTCCCCTTCTCTCTGGATCAACTCCATTCTGTTTTTTCATTAGAAAAGAACAGGCAAAAAGAGGTAACAAACAAACATGACAAAATAAAATAGTAAGACAAAGCAAGAGCCATCATATTCAAGCTGGATGAGGCAATACAATAGAAGGAAAAGAGCCCCAGGAGCAGCCACACGTATCAGAGGACAACTCATTCACACACTCAGCAGTCCGATAAAGTCTTTAAGCTAAAAGTGTAATATATGTGCAGAGGACCCAGTTCAGACCCCTGTCTGTGATGTGCATGCTGCTTCAGTCTCTGTGAATTCATACGAGTTTTGCTCAGTTGATTCAGAGGGCCTGTTTTCCTGGTGTCTTTCATCCCTCCCAGCTCTTACACTCTTTTTGCCTCCTCTTCCATGGGGCTCCCTGAGCTTTGAGGGGAAGAATTTGATGGAGATATGCCATTTAGAGCTGTGTGTTCCACGGATTCTCTCTCTATAATGTCTCGCTGTCTCTGCTTCTAGTCCCATCTTCTTCAGGAAGAAACTTCTCAGATGATGACTGAGTAAGGAACCTAATATGAGTATAGCAGAATATCATTAAGAGACATTTTATTGATATATTTTATTTCATTTATTTGTTCACATATTTGTTTTCTTAGATCAGTAATACCTGGTTTTATAGTAGGTCTTTGAGCTATCTAGTCTCTGGTTCTTGACCACACATTAGTGTCAGGTACCGATTCCATTTCACTGAATGGAGCATAAGTCAAATCAGACATTGGTTGGTTACTCTCACAAGTTCTGTGCCACTGTTAATTCTAGCATATCTTTCAAGGTTAGATTTGTCAAAGGTTTTGTGGCTTCTGTTTATGCATCTCCTTTTGTAGACTGCTTAGTATTTTCCCACACCAAAGACAGTGTAGAAAACAGGGGTGAAGGCTCCATGTAGGCACAAGTCCAACTTCTCAATGTTTAATGAGTTATATGGGTGTTGTCCTTGACAGTGGAAGTCTCACTATAGGTTTGCACAGAGCAATCCATCATGTAAGCAACAGCCTGGTTGTTTAGAAACTTCTATGGGATCCTCTTTGGGAAACAACACAATTAAATGCAGCCTAGTCCTGCTACTGGAAACCTCATTTTGTGACAAAATATGGTCAGTTGAAGTTCTGTATCCTCTATTATCAGTAGACATTATTAAAATAACCTTTATATATTTTAGCAAATTTCCATTACACTAGGTTTCCATATCATCCTTCAAATGCCCCTCAATTCCAGCTCTCTCTGCATTCCCTTCTTCACCACTATCTTCCCCATCCTCACCACTAATCTTCCTTTTCCAGTCCCTACTCACTTCCACTGCATCCATAAAATTATTCTATTTCCCTCACACAAGGAGATCCATATGTCAGTACTGGTCTCTTCCTCTATACCTAACCTCTATGGGTCTACCAATTTTAGGTTAGTTATCATTTATTTAATGTCTAATAACCACATATAAATGAATATACATTGTACATTTCTTTCTGGGTCAGTTACTTCATTCAGGATATATTTTTTTCTCATTCCATTCATTGACCTGCAAATTTCATGATGTCATTTTTTTTTTCACACAGATGTTTGAGCAAGTCTCTTGTGGTAGGATGAAGATATCTTTGGGCATATGCTCAAGAGTGCTAAAGCTGGATCATGAGGTATATGAATTCTCAACTTTCTGAGGAACCACTATATCAATTTCCATAGTGGCTGTACAAGATTGAACTCGCACCAATGATGGAGGAGTGTCCCCCTTATTCCACGTCCTAACCAACATAAGCTGTCACTTGTGTAATTGCTCTTAGCCATTTTGACAAGTGTAAGATGGAATCCTCAAGTAATTTTCATTTGCATTTCCCAGATGACTAAGAATGCTGAACATTTAAGAGTTTCTCAGCCATTTGAGATTCCTCTTTAGAGAATTCTTGGTTTAGATTTGTTCCCCATTTTTTCTTTTATTTATTTTCTTTCTTACAATACATCAGACTTTAACCTCCCTTTCCTCTACTCAACTCAGTCCTTGCCACCACCTCTCCTTCTCCCAGATCCACTGTTCCTCCCTGTACCTTCAGCGAAGTATAGACCATCCATTGTTATCAACTAAACACAGCATAACAAGATGCAATAAGACTAGGCACAAGTCCTCATATCTAGGTTAGACAATCCAGTAATAAAATTTTGTTGGGATTTTGAAGAAGATTGCGTTCACTCTGTAGATTGTTTTTGGTAGGATGGCTATTTTTGCTATATTAATCTCAGAATCTATGAGCATTTTGGATATCTATACATCTCCTGGTATCTTTTTCAAATTATTTTTCAAAGACTTAGAGTTCTTATTCTACAAATTTTTCAATCACTTCATTAGAATAACCCCAAGATTTTTTAATTATTTAAGGCTGTTGTGAAAGGTATTTCTCTGATTTCTTTCTCAGTTCATTTATCATTAATATATAGGAGGCCTACTAATTTTTGTGAGTTTCTTATCATCTACTTTTTAAAAAGTGTTTATTTGCTGTTGGATGTAATGTTTAGAGTCATATATACTATCGTATCATCTTCAAATAAGGATACTTTGACTTCTTCCTTTGCGATTTGTATACCCTAGATTTTCTTCAGTTCTGATATTGTTCTAACTAAGACTTCAAGTACTATACTGAATAGATATGGAGAGAGTGGAAAACCTTGTAATGTTCCAGATTTTAGTAAAATTTCTTTTAGTTTCTCCCGTATTAAGTTGACGTTGCCTATAGGCCTGTTGATCACTGCCTTTATTATGTTTACGTATGTCCCTTGTTTCTTTATTCTCTCCAATACTTTTATTGATAATAATTGGTAATGGGTATTCGATAGTGTCAAAGACATCCAACAATATCATCATTTTACTTTCAGTTTGTTTATATGGTACATTACATTTATTGATTTCCAGATGCTGAGCAACCTCTGCATCTCTGGGATAAAAGCTAGTTGATGCACGAACTTTTTGATGTGTTCTTGGATTAGTTTGTAAATATTTTACTCAGTATTTGAAAAAATCTATGGTCATAAGTGAGATTGAGATGTAATTTTATTTCTTTATTGGGTCTTTATGTATTTTGGGCATCAGCAAATTAATGTCCTCATCAAAGAAACTGGGTTATGTTCTTTCTGCTTCTATTTTGTAGAATAATGTGAGGAGTATTGGCATTAACACTTCCTTGAAAGTTTGGTAGGTCTCTGCACTAAAACAATTGGTGCTGGGCTTTTTTTGGTTAGGAGAATTTAATGACTGCTTATATTCACTAAGGGATATAGTCTACTTAAGTTGTTCATCTGATCTTAGCTTTGATACTTGGTACCTGTCAAAAATATTACCCATTTCTTTCAGATTTTCCAATTTCGTAGAGTACAAATTTTTAAAATATGTTCTTATGATTCTCTGCATTTCCTTGGTGTCTATTGTTAGGTTGACCTTTGGCTTCTGATTTTGGAAATTTTGACATTCTTCATCTCATTTTTAATTAGATTGGATAATGGTTTTTCTCTTTGAATTTTTTTCAAAGAACCCACTCTTTGTTTCATTGATTCTTTGTATTGCTCAGTTCATTTATATTTTATCAGTTTCAGTTCATAGTTTTTTTATTTCTTGTCATCTACTCTTGCATGTGTCTACTTCTTTTTGGACTAGAGTTTTTAGGTATACTTTTAAATTGCAAGTATGAGAACTTGCTAGTTTTTTTTTTTTTATGTAGGCATTTAGTGCTGTGAACTTGGCTCTTAGAACTGCTTTCATTGTGCCCCATAAGTTTGGGTATGCTGTGTTTGATTTTCTTTAAATTCTAGAAATTCTTGAATTTCTTTATTTCTGGTAGGAACCGTTTTTTATTCAGCAGATTTGTTCAATTTCCAAGAGTTTTCAAGGTTTCTGCTGTTTCTGTTATTGTTGACATCCAGCTTTAATCCATGGTGGTTTGATAGCATGCAGGGAATTGTTTCAATTTTCTTATATCTGTGGAGACTTAGTCTGTGTTTGAGTATATGATCAATTTGTGAGACAGTGTCCTAGAGAAAATATATTCATGGAGTGGGCCTTAAACCCAATCAAAAATGGTTGATTGCTCCCATAATCTTTGTGCCACTACATCACTAATTCTTGGGGATTAGCACCATTATTGGAGGCAGGGTTTGTACCTGGTTGGTACTGATGATTGCCCATTTCCTCTAGCAGTGCATACAGTAACGTCTAGTGCTGTGCATGCTAGTCACTAGTCAGGGATTAGGTGGAAAATTCTAGGTGATCATCAGCTCAAATTCTCCAAGTTTGAGGACATAATTAAGTGTTGCCTTAGCAATAGGGCCTTACAGTGATGATGCAGAAGGTAAACCAAAAGCTTTGCAAATAACCTGTAATTTGGGGGGCAGTGAGGTACTAGGGAATGACTTTGGACAATGGTTCAAGCATTTATAACCCATTCCCAATACTGGAAGTTTTACTTGATAGTGTAAAATGTCTAGTTGGGGAATTTTCTCCCTTATTTGGAAATTCCATTTAAATTTATTTCATATACTTTCATATTTTAGGAAGCCTCTGTAGTAGTAGATTTCATATGCTTTCAAAGGCTTTAGGAGTCATCTTCTCCTAAATTCCTTTCTTTACCATGATTCCTATCTCCCTACCCTGTTAATTTTAGTATCCTAGTTTTCCCTTTACCCATTTAAAATACTATATTCTATTTTCCTACCCTAAAAGTTTCTCTCCTCCCTTCTAGTGCCTTACTAGCCACTTAACTACTGTGGTTATTCTAAATGAAGCACACACATGTATGAACCTTAAAAGATAACACACTCTAGTATTTTGTGTAGGGCTGGGTTTGTGGCTAGGTCTTGGTGAAATCTAGATTTGTCATGGAATATCTTGTATTGTCCTTCTATAGTGATAGAAAGTTTTGCTGGGTATAGTAGTCTGGGCTGCCATCCGTGGTCTCTCAATGTCAGCATAATGCTTGACCATGACCTTCTGGCTTTCATTGTCTCCACTGAGAAGTCAGGTGTAATTCTGATAGGTCTACCTTTATACATTACTTGTCCTTTTTCCTTTGCAGCTCTTAATATTCTTTCTTTACTCTGTACGTTTAGTGTTTTGATTATTATGTGGCAAGAGGACTTTTTTTTGGATCCAGTCTTTTTGGTATTCTGTAAGCTTCATGTATCTTCATAGGCATATCTTTCTTTAGGTAGGGAAAGTTTTCTTCTATGATTTTGTTAAATAAATTTTCTGTGCCTTTGAGTTGACTTTCTTTTCCTTCTTCTATACCTATTATTCTAAGATTTGGCCTTTTTATGTTGTCCCATATTTGATGGATATTTTGGGTTAAGCTTTTGTTAGATGTAATGTTTTCTTTAACTGATGAGTCTATTTCCTCTATTTTATCTTCCGCACTTGAGATTCTCTCTTCCATTTCTTGTATTCTGTTGTTTGTACTTGTGTTTGTGGTTCCTGTTCTTTTCCTCATGATTTCTGTTTCTATAATTCCTTCGGCTTGTGTTTTCTTTATTTTTTCTATCTCAGTTTTCAAGTCCTGAATAGTTTCTGTTATATGTTTGAGTTCTTTTTCTTGGTTTTCTTTAAGTGTTTTGCTGATATCTTCCAATTTTTGTTTGTTTTTTCTTCCATTTCTTTAAGGTAATTTCTCAATTCATCTTTAATAAATTCAGATATTCTTTTGTGGTTAATTTTTAGATTATTTTCTTCTGGGTCATCCATGTTTGGTTGTTCAGGTCTTACTTTTGTAGGGTCTTTGGGTTTCCCTGGTATTGTGTTGCTCTTTGTGGTGTAGCTTGTGATCTTACCTTTTCTACTCATCATTTCCTCTAATAGGTGTGGTTGGTGCTGTCTGAGATTCTGTTGAATAATCTCCTAGGTGCCAGTAGATCAAAAGCTAAGATGGTTTTCCTAGTGGTACAGTCAGTGTCACAGTTCTAGTTACTCCGTTGGTTATTCCTGTTCCTGGAGGTAGCTCAGTGCTCCTGTGTTTTGGTCTGCTCTCTTGGAGTTTGCTGTCTCAAGCCTACTTTGGTCTAGGCTGCTGGCTTTGATCTGTTTCTGTAAATCTCGGTCTGGATCTCCTCTTGCAGATGTCCCTGGTTTGGAGTTAGACCTGTTCTGGTGGAGATTGCTGACTCTGGATCTGGTCACTGGTTCAATCCTGATCCACTCATGTCACGGAACCATGTTTGCTCCTGGCTTCTGCTCCTAGTGGAGCCCGTTCTTTACTTGTCCTAGGTAACTGGTTCAGTCCCACTCCGGTTCCGGTGGAGGTCGCGAGCTCTGAGTCAGGTCGGAAAATGGGAAGACGTCCCATGCTCTTGGGTAGGCAGAATTAATATAGGAAAAATGGCAATCCTACTGAAAGCAATCTACAGATCCAATGCAACGCCCATCAAAATCCCAACAAAATTGTTCAAAGACTTTGAAATAACGGTACTCAACTTCATTTGGAAAAGCAAAAAACCCAGGATAGCCAAAACCATCCTGGGCAACAAAAGAACTTCTGGAGGCATCACAATCCCTGACTTCAAACTGTACTACAGAGCTACAAACTGAAAACAGCCTGGCACTGGCATAAGAACAGACAGGAGGAAGAATGGAACCAAATAGAAGACCCAGATATCAATCCATACATCGTTGAACACCTGATATTTGATAAAGAAGCAAAAAATATCAAACGGAAAAAGAAAACATATTCAACAAGTGGTGCTGGCATAACTGGATATCAACATGTAGAAAAATGAAAATAGACCCATATCTATCACCATGTACAAAACTCAAATACAAATGGATCAAAGACCTCAAAACAAAGCCAGCCACATTGAACCTTATAGAAGAGAAAGTGGGAAGAAAACTTGAACGTATTGGCACAGGGAACAGGTCCTAAATAGAACCTCAGCAGCACAGACACTGAGAGAAACAATTAATAAATGGGACCTCCTGAAAAGCTTCTGTAAAGCAAAGGACATGGTCAACAAGACAAAATGACAGCCTACAGAATGCGAAAAGATCTTCACTAGCCCCACATAAGACAGAGAACCTGGACACAACCTAAATGCCCCTCGATCAAAGAATGGATAAAAAAAAGTAGTACATTTACACAATGGAATACTACACAGCAGAAAAAAATAATGACAGCTTGAATTTTGCAGGAAAATGGATGGAACTAGAAAGCATTATTTTGAGTGAGGTAACCCAGACACAGAAAGACAATTATCATATGTACTCATTCATAGGTGGTTTTTAAACATAAAGGAAAGAAAACCAGCCTACAAACCACAATCCCAGAGAACTTAGACAACAATATGGACACTAAGAGAGACTTACATAGATCTAATCTACATGGGAAGTAGAAAGTATAAAAAGACAAGATCTCCTGAGTAAACTGGGAACATAGGGATCTTGGGGGAGGGTTGAAGGAGGAAGGGGAGTAGCAGGGAGGGGAGCAGAGAAAAATGTAGAGCTCAATAAATATCATGGAAAAAAAAGATAACACTCACATATAAGAGAAACCTTGCAAAGGTTTGTCTTTGAAGGTCTAAGATTTCACATTTAGGATATGTCTAACTTATCCAATTACTTGAAAGTTTCATAATTTTGCTTTTCGTAACACTGAATAATATACCATTGTGTTTTAAAATATTTATCCATAATCATTTTCATTATTCATTCATCAGTTAAAGAACATCTAGGCAGATTCCAATTTCTAGCTATTATGAATGAATTAGCACTGCAAATAGATGAGTATCTCTGTTTTAACATGTGGAATCCTTTGTGTATACACCCAAAATCAGTATAGCTTGGTCTTGTTATAGGTTAATTTCCAATTTAATTTCAGTATGGATCTCTTTAGCCATTTTATTTTCTTGTTAAATTTTATTTTTTACAATTTAATTTTTCTATTATTGTATTTTTATCATCCTCATTGAGACTTTTATCTCTATCCTCCTGGAAATTGCAAGCAAACAAGATCGCCAGGCAAAAGTTGGAAGCACAGGGATGGGGATGGAGGTGGGGGTAGGAGAAGTGGGGGAAGGGGAGAGGGGTTAGTACTGAATTTGAATTGGAGCTCTGAGTTTATATTCCAGTCTCAGATTGGTGTCAATAGTAGGTTGGATGATAAGCTTCAAGATAAGAGAAGGGACTGACTCTGGAACTCTCTTAAGTAGTTCACGGGTTCCAGTTTCATGATGCATGGCATAGGCAGAAATAGCGATACTTTTGTTCTGTTTATGGATGGAGGCAATTTCAAATGTAATGGACATGTACTAGGAATAGAGAAGATGGAGACAGCAGTAAGTTTAAAAGTACTCTGAAAAAATCATAATGGTGGAGGGGAAGAAATACAAAGAGAGACTACCTGCATCCCAGCCAAGTGTGGTGTCTAGTAGTATTCACGGTTATATGCAAAGGAATGGAGATGGGCTAAGAGAAATGACTGAAATGGATACTTGGGAAAAACTTAAGAGGACCCAGGGTCTGCATTAGAAAGCCTAATCCTAACAGGATTAAGTTAGGTTTCTGGATTATTCATTTTTTGATAAAATTAATTCAACACTCTAGGAAAAAAAGAAGATGACAAATGATCAGAAGAGAGGCAACAAACAGATATTTAAGTCATAAATAAGCATTTAGGTAATAAACACTTACGTAAAAAACATACTGTAATAATAAAAATAATAAATAATAAACAGATAATTAGATAATAAATAAAAATCCAGATCTTTTTAGCACATGGCTATAACAAATTAAAACAATAAAATCTCTCAGATTTGTTCTAAGTGTTCTCTGTCCTAAGAGCTGTCATATACAGAATGGTCACAGACATATTTGGTCTCCTGTGTGTTCAGACACTTACTGTAGTTATCAGGTAACTTCTGTGTTCCACTCCATAGTAAGTGGCTGAAGTTTACCCCTTTAAAAAGATCTGAGCTCTTGTTTTCTTTCTTTCTTCCTTTCTTTTATCCTTCTTTCCCTCCTTCCTTCCTTCCTCTCTTTCTTTCTTTCTTTCTTTCTTTCTTTCTTTCTTTCTTTCTTTCTTTCTTTCTTTTCTCCCTTTCTTCCTTCCTTCCCTCCTTCCTTCCTTATTTCCTTATTTTATATATATATGTATATATATATATATACATATATATATATTATATTTTGGCCATGTTGGTGTTTGAGGGCCACTTTGTAGTTGGAGCAATGCTGATCTGAGTGCCCTGCACTGCTGCCAGGAGCCAGGTTGACATCTTGGCTCAGGCTGCTGCTGAGGTCCATGCCTGGGTCTATGGTCCTGCCTCACCCAGGATTTGGGTTGATATCCATGGCCCATATTGCAACCCTATTGCCATCAAAGGCTGCACGGATGCCCATTCTGGGCTTACACCTATGGACATGTTGGTGTCTGAGGGACATGCTGATATGAATGGCCTTTTTTCCCCACAGTTACCACTGCAGACTGTATGGATGTCCAGAATTTGGGCCAACACCCAAGGCTACACTGTTGCCCAGAGGTCATGCTGCCACTGGAGCCATACAGATCAGGATGTCATATACTGTCACCCAGAGCCATGGTGACATCTGGGCCCGAGCTGTGGCCAAGAACCATGTCCATGTCCCTGGTCCTACTGCAGTCAATGTTTGTGTTGATGTCCATGGCTCTTATTACCATTGAAAGCCATGCTACTGCTCAGGGTCTGGGCTACCACCTGGAGCCATGTTTGAGTCAGGGGCCACACTGCTGCTGGGCTCATGCTGATTTGAGATTTCTGCACAGCCACCCAACCCTGTGGCGACATATGGGCCCAAGCTTTTTCTGCTGGCCTTTTCTTCATCTGAGATCCTACTGTAGCTGGGATCGGGTGTTGATGTCAGTTGCCAGTGTTAACACAGGGGCCCATGGAAATCATGTGTTAAAGGATGAGTGCTGTGTAATATGAGGGCAGGCTTTTTGGGGTTTCTGTCCTGCCCAGTCCTCCCAGCAGTTTAGTCCCAGAGAAAATCACACAGAGTGTCTCCATAAGGTACAAACTGATTGCACCATTAGCTCAGGCTTCATATTAGCTCTTATAACTTCTATAGCCCATTATTCTTATCTATGGTAGCCACATGGCTAGGTACCTTTTTCATCCAGGGAGGTTACATCCTGCTTCTTCGGTGGTCTGAGCAGGAGTGTCGAGAGAGCTTCCTGCTTCCCAGAATTCTCCTATTCTCCTTGCTCCGCCTCTACTTCCTGTCTGGTTGCCCCACCTATACATCCTGGCTAATGGCCAATCAGCATTTATTTAAATCATGATTGACAGATAACAGATAATTCTCCCGCACCCATGCTGTACCAGATTGACCCTGCCCCTCATGATGGGCATGGGAGAAACGGTTCTGCTCTTTTCCTGGAGAGGCGGTATCAGAGGCCTGGAGTGACCTCAGTGCACATTCAGGGCTTTGAGTTGGCCCTCCCCAACATCATCTCCATGTATATTCTTCTGGGGCACATGAAGGGACTAGTCATGCAGAACCATAGCAGCAGGATCTCCATGACTTGACTTGAGTCAAGATCAGGATTCTGAGATGAGTTTTGATGAGGTTCCAGTGTTGATTGTGTACCAGAAGCCAGAGGCATTAAACCTGACCAACAACACACTACCCAATGAACATCCTAAAGAGGAGCTATTTGGACAGAATACCAAATGGTTCACTGCAGCTCCCAGGGACACTGAGATGAACAAAGACACAGGAAAGACAAAGGAGTGGTGTTTTGTTGTCATTGTTTGCTTTGTTTGTTTGTTTTTGTTTTGCTTTTAACAATCTAGAAATATTCCTGAGCCATTGGCCAAACAGTTTTGTAATTAATATAGTTTCTATCTTATTATTTGGGTCTGGGTGGCTGGGAAACAACAACAACAAAAAAAAAGCAGTCTCAGATTACATAATGGTGGCTGATGTTTGGCAATGTACATCTACACAAGGCCTAAGGAAGCTTAAAAAAGGGCTTCTAGACCCACAAAAATTGGAGTCAATTAGAACTTATTGGTAGCTCCATTTTTTTTTTCAGATAGGCTCTGTTTGCTGGTGGCTAGCAGAGATGCTGTGCCTTTAAGAGATGACTTCCTGGTTCATGATTGTGGTAGGAGTGGCTCTAGCTCTTTCCTGAGGTCCTGCTACAGAACACTTATGGAGTTTATGAGTAGCATGAGGCAAATGGCTTAATGGTAGCTACATAGGCCTGCTGCATCCCTGGAGCTGAAACACTGAGAATGGCTCACAGAGCTGGCAGTAAATGTACCTCTGCTATATTGTGATGTGAGAAGTCTTTCTGTATATGTGTTGCTTTTATTGGTTAACAAATAAAGCTGATTTGGCCCACAGCAAGGCAGAATAGAGCAAGACAGAAATTCCAAGCAGATATAGAGGAGAAAAGAAGGTGGAGTCAGAGATACACCACGTAGCCACCAAAGGAGACAGATGCCCAGAAACCTTACAGGTAAACCATGAGACTCGTGATAAAATACAAAATAATAGGAATGGGTTAATTTAAGATGTAAGAGTTAGTTAATAAGACACCTAAGCTAATAGGTCAAGGAGTGTTGTTATTAATACAGTGTTATTTGTGTGATTATTTTGGGTCTGGGTGGCTGGGAAATGAACAAGTAGTCTCTGCCTATAGTACTGAAAGACAGAGAGACAGAGCCAGCAGCAAGGCCACAGAAACCACACTGCTTAGCATTTTCAAAAGTCACTCTTTGTCAAAAAAGTATTACATATACATAATAAAGACAGATTCAGACCAAAAAAAAAAGACCTGTAAATGGGTCACAGTTTTGGATAAATGTACATGGGTTTAGGAGAGAGAGAAGAATACAAACAGTCATAGATTAAAGGAGTAAATAAAATAAAATAAATATTTAAAAAATAATAGAGTAAAAAAGTAAAGATGGAAAATATACAAAGAGGCTGAATTATGTATGTTATTGTACTTTTTTAATTTTTTTGACTGTGAATAAGGTAACTACATGGAGACATTTTATTGTATAGGCTGCTAAACTAAACCAAAATATGTATTTTAAAGGTATTTTGACTTCAATATTTGAGTCTAAGGATATGTTAATTTGGAAAAGAGGTTCTTCTTTTGATTTCACAGAGATTGGGAACCTGTAGATTCCATCCAGACTAATGTGGTTTGATGGAACAAGACTCCCTAAAAGGCCTCCATAATCCCTAAAAATACTTTCCCCAACATACAGCAGGAAGCAGTTTAGGGAAAATTACACCCAAATTCCCAAAATGTTTAAATCTCTTTCAAATAAAAGGGAGGGGAGCATATGATATAGAAATGAATGCTTTACATTGGTATGGACTTTGGTTTATTGATACAAATTTAAGGTCAATTTTGTTATATGTATATTTATACTCTTGTTTAATGTATTATGCTTATACAGCTCATTTAAAAATTTAATGCATAATTAAAAATTACAGATTAATAGTCACTTATAGTCAAACTTGTAGTTATGTTAGTTAGGTTTTCTAGATATACACAGATATATTTCAGTTAGATAGATAATCTTCAACACTTCAAAGACCTACAGATTATGGCATTTAAAATGCTTTAAGAACAGACTTTTCTCGACAGTGAGACATATCTGCTTTTGACAGCACTAATTACTTCAGAGAGGTTAATGGGCATTGAAGAAACTCATTATGGAATTCGCCTTCAGCGTGGCAAAAAACTGCTCTTGCCTGGACTACTTGATGGTATGCTGTATAAACTGGACATACAGGATGCACAGAAAATAACTGCTAAACTTGCCTAAAGAAGGTGAGACAATGCTTCAGGGTTTCTGCATCATGAAAGGGTCTGCCAGACATTCTACATGACACAGAAGAAAGGGACTGACAAACTGCCAATATAGGTGAAACAATCTGTCAAATTTCTTGCTTTGTGAAAAATTCTGTCAGATACTACTACATGCCTGTAGCGTGTAGAGGGATGCCCCAGTGTTACAAAAGAACTTTGACTGACTGTCCAGGCAATGAGAAGTCTTAGTTAATTCAAGAGTTTGGAAGTTGCTTATAATGTACTTCCTGTTTATTATAATCTTCTTATGTCTTTGATGAAGTTGAAGAGAGATAGTTGAGTCATAGTTTAAATTAGTTATGATAAAAGGTAAATTAGATATGAAAATTTTAGACTCACAAAGATAAAATAGATGATATGATATTTTCCTTAATTTTACTAGATACAAATAGACTAAATATTATAAATGTGATTATTTCTTCATACTAGTTTTGTTATATGTAATTATGCTATGCTAAAGTTAAAACCTTCCTTTTTACAGAAAATGGGGAGATGATGTGGGCTGCCTCTCTGTATGCTATGCATGTGTTTTATTACCATTAGTTAATAAAGAAGCTCTTTTGGCCTCTGGCAGGGCAGAATATAGTAAGGTGGGAAATTCAAGCAGAGTTAGAGGAGGAAAGAAGGCAGAGTCAGGAAGATGCCATATAGCCATCCAAGAAGCAAGAGGTAACAAACCATTAGCCTTGTGATAAAAATATAAAATAATAGAAATTGGTTAATTTAAGAGGTAAAAGCTAGCTACAAATATGCCTGATTCATTGGCTAAACATTGTTGTAATTAATATAGTTTCTATGTGATTATTTGGGTCTGGGTGGCCAAGAAACGAAAAAAGCAGTCTCAGTTTACAAATATTCTTATCTGTATTTTTTGTTTTTATTATTTATTTTTAAGTTTTTCTTCAGGAGCGTTACAAGGGTGAAGTGTGGATATGTAGGGGTTAAGAAATGAGTGGAATTAGGGCGTGCGATGTGAAATTACCAAAGAATTAATTAAAAAATCTGTTGTTTTTTTTTTTTTTTTAAAAACAATCTGGGGGCTGGAGAGATGGCTCAGTAAATAAGCATCCTGGCTGCTCTTCCAGAGGACCTGAGTTCAATTCCCAGCATCCACATGGTAGGTCACAACTCTCTGTAACTCCAGTTTTAGGGGACCCAACACCCTCACAGAGAATGTAAACAGGCAAAACAGCAGTGCACATTAAATAAATAAATAAATTAAAAAAAAAAGATCTTAACTTTGTAATTGGAGGTCACTCTCCTTCTTGCCAGTTCCCAAATATCCACTCTGAGGCGCAGTATTAATTACAAACTGTTCAGCCTATGGCTCAGGCTTATTACTAACTAGCTTCCATATTTTAAATGAACCCAATTCTATTAGTTTATATTTTACCATGAGGCTGGTGGCATCTCTCTGCCTCTGCCTCTTTTCCCTCTGGCTCTTTCCTTGGATTTCCTGCTTAGGTATATTCTGCCTGGCTATTGGCCAAATCAACTTTTTTTTATTAGTCAATGGTAATAAAACATATTCACATCATACAGAAGGAAATCCCATATCAGACTTCAACATGATAAAATCATGGTCTGCATGGTTTGACGAAGAGATATGTGGTTCTTGGTAGAGCTCTATTCGGGATGAAAATTCTCTTCCTGCTCAGAGATACCTGCCTTAATCTTAGTAAAAGAGTCCCTGTGTTTTTCCCTCTTCTTTTAAGGTCACCAACTATATCAGATCTTATTTTACCTTAATTAACTATTTATATACCGCTCCAAATATAGTCACATGACAGGGCTAAGGGTTCAACAAACAAATTCAGATTGACATAATACAGTCTATTATGATGGAAAGTTTCAAACCATGTTTCAGTTTGATAGAAAACTACCCATGTGTCTTTGAATTGATTATTTACTTTCCTTGGGTCTCATATTCCCCTCTTATATAGGTAAAGAGGTGAAAGGACATTGTTGGGCAAAGGACTTCTGGGTATCCACTTAGGTTTAATGTTCACTAGTTTCATCATTGTATGTTTTAGTATAGAACTACTTTCACAATTTCAGGCAAAACGGTGGAGACAACAGAAATGCAACCACATTTGTTTCACTGTTTCTGACTAGCTGGAACTGGGAGGCAGAGGAAGCCCATGAACTGGACCAGCAAGTTTAAAGTTGAGAAATAACCACTCATTTATTTAAAAAAAATAGAAATCTTTTTCTTTTTTCAACCTTTATCTAAAAGTAAGCACACTAATCTTCAATTCATATTTTTTTTTAGAGAGGAATTAAGGCAGCCAGGTTCTGACCTATTCTCTACATGATTTTGGTGGTACATTCTCATTGACAGAAAATTACCTGACTGTCATTATCAGTTTGATGGAATCCAGACTAGCTTTTCTAAAAGGACAATTAAAAAAAAACAAAAAAAAAAACAAAACTTATTTTAAAGTAAGAGGTTCAATCTGTTTATCAGAAGCAGAGACTCAATTCTGGTTAACTTAATTTTAGGCTGTGATCAAAGAAGTGATTTCTAAGGGATGAAGAAACTTGAAGATAGACATTCTGGGTCCAGAAAAAGAAATGACAATGATGAGCATAGCACCTTTCTATTTTCCATTGAATTTTGTAGGATTAGAAACCCAAGATCATATTCAGCAAAGGTACGGTTATCTGTTTTATATAGCTACCAAATTTTACTAGCAGCCTAGCAGATCAATGATCTCTGACTGCCCTAGCAACAGAGAGCACAAGCAAATCCTAGAGAGAAAGGCACACAGCTCAGCAGTGCAGAAGGATGACTGGATGGGCTTACTACATCCAGCATTTGAACTAGGGTGCAATACCCTCTGCCCCAATATGGACAGAGAACATTTGCTTTGGCTTTAAAAAAAAATGGAAAATGTGTGCTCTAATGGAAGAATCAAATTATATCAGAAAAGGAAGCACTTTAAGCTTTATTGCTGTAGATCACTCTGCCTCCAGCTGTGAAACTGATTGATGTTTAAAGCCCCTGAGGCACTGGCAGCTGTGGTGGCTGATTCCAATAAGAAAAAAAAAAGTATGTGAGTGTGTATGGGTGAATTCATGGGTGTGTAAGTGTGTGAAGGTAGAGTAAGAACTGTATTAGTAAAATTTATTTTTTGTGAATTTTACCTAAAGACTTTTAATAAATTTCCTTTAAAATAGGTACATAGAAACTCAGATCAGTATTTGCTAAATAGATGTTTAGAGGGAATATAGAAAAATATATACAAATGTCTATATTTATGTATATAACTATATATAGTGTCTGTATGTATATGAGAGAGGGGGAAAAGGAGGGATAGAGAGAGGTGAAAGAAGAATCTGCTCAGTTAGATGATTAGAAGACTATCCTATTTTTTTTATCACCAAATAAATGGCAGATGAGTGATTACAGGTACTAAGAGATACCATAAGCACTCAATATCTTTGTCTTGTTAAAAACAAGTTATCCATGATTAGGGTAGAGAAAGAGTTAATAAGTCCTTTTGAGGGATACTCTAACTGAATTGGATTAGATTAGATTGAACTGACTTTAAAACTGCAGGAGCTAGAATGATATTGCTACTATTATACTCAAATGGTGGTGCAAGAACTGGATCAGGAGTTTGATTGTATGGAGACAAACTAGAGAATGATTGTTGAGAGAGGTCCATGACTATGAGCTAATGCAGACACTTGTTAAACTTATGCTCACCCCGAAAATTTTATCTAGAAATACAAAGGTTGGATGTGGAAAAATATGTTATACACCATAACCCCTGTGGCTCCTATTGGAAACATTTGATGTTACTTACAGTTAGATAAAATATGCCAAGATTTTCTTAACATCTTAAAAATCTATCTGCAAATGGGCTTGGGCGATAGTCCACAGAACAAAGTGCTTAGCATGTGCTGTACCTTCCATTGAGAGAACCCATCCCAATCAATAAAAAATGGAGAGAAACTAGGGGAGTGCATGTGCATACATATAGCCACAAACATGTGTATCCTCATTCATGTGAACACTCCTAATAAGAAGCACACACTACATATACACGTAAAAATATCGAACAAAGTTCTTCTGTATTTGCTCCTTTATGCCACCAAAAAGAACAAAGATACCATATGGCATGAATGCTCTTTGTGCTGAAGAGGAGTGGACCAAAGGGAAAGAGATGTTGCTCATTCGTGTTTAACAATTGAATCATGGAAGAGACAAATTTTGAAAAGGAAGTCCTATAATCTAGAACATAAAACGTAAATATAAAAAATCCAAACCATTCAAGATATATTTAGGAAATTTCCAAACAGGTTCTAAGAAGGTTAGGATCACTTAGGTGAGTTGGTTAGAAATCATGTTGTGATGTTTTCTTCATAAGAGGACAATGGTGGATTTAATTGTGTTTCTTAGTCCTTAGTAGTGAGCACTTTTCCCAGGGGGAAAATAGTCTCTTATCACATTATAAGCCTGTGTCCCTTCCTCTTGTCTACTGAAGGCATTTTGTAGTCTTTGAAAATTCCATTTTATATATTATTTAAAAAGGAAAGAAAAAAAAGAGTTTTATTCTTGCATGGTGGGTTAAATAGTATATATATCTTAGATGTAGTATCCAGAAAATTAATTAAAAATTTTAATAGGGACATTTCAAAGGATTGCTTGTGATTGTTTCCTCACCCTGATTTTCATATTATTTTGTCTTTTCCAAGGGCTTTTGAGTAGAAGCCCTAAAAAAACACCTGAAAGAGAAATGAGCTTTTTTTTTAATGATAAAAATACTTGTAAAATCGTGTCTTTTTTACATGGACAAATATCATGATTACCTTCTTAGTTGCTTAAGTAAAATGAAGAAGAATATGATGACTTTGCAAGAAGATCTTTTTACCAGGTTTTGTCTTTTGTGAGATGTCTTGTTTTTCCCTTGGTAATGCTTACACACTTCTGAAGTTCATGCGACAGTGGCACACTCACTTTCTCCTTACACTTCCCTCTGACATTTGCTTCCTACTTTCTCTTTGGGTCATATAACTGTCTACAAAGCAGATACCTCCTGTCTTCTGACCCAGAGGAGGGAAGAATTCAGACTGCCTAAACTTCAACAAGATTGCCACCTCTGGAATCTGTATCTGAGACAGAAGATGGATAAACATCAGGCTGTGGGGGAGCCACTTGTCTTGAGAATGTGCTTTTCAGAAATATCAGTTTATTTAAATATGACCTTAGGCTATCTACAGTGTCTTTGGAGGACAGCTGGGATACTGAGTTTTTGCTAACCCTTCTTTCATTTCATGTGTTGAAATCTAATCTCCCTTGTTAAGATATTAACAGATGGATATGTTTGTGAGGATTTTAGATTCCTAGTTGTGCCCTTATGACAGTAATTGGTGCCCTAATAAAACATACACACCCTTCACATTTTCCCCTAAGAGAAATTACTATGAGAAGATGACTCTCTCTGAAGAGCTAAACATTTTACATACTGAATCTGTTCTACTCAGCCTCCATATCAAACAAATAAGTATGGTTATCCCTAAGTCATCAAATTTATGGTATTTATACTATAGCATAAGACAAGTTTTTTATCTGCATCAAGACTGCTCATCATCCTAAGTGATTTTGTCAATTTCCATTCTCTTCCAAATCAGAAGGAAATACAAGTAAACTTAAAAACATTTATGTAAGGTGATATATTTGAAAAATATATAATAAAAATCCACTCGTGAAACCAGGGACTCTGCCCTATCTTACCTTTTTCATCTTCATAGTTTTTAGAGGTTTATACATATATTATCTTACTAGATGATTTGCAGCCTCTACAGATGCCTGGCTACTAGTTAACAGAAGGACCCTCTCCTTGATAGCAGATGTGAGTGATGGACAGGACATCAGCATGTGCAAACCAAACATGGTTGTAAATAGTTTCGAAGGTTTTACCGTAAAAGATAAATGAATATATAATTCCCAACTGTAAAAAGATTGTTTAATAATAATTATTTTAATGCTTTCAAGATATGTGAAAAAACTGGGTATGTTTAGTCTCATGGACACAGATGACATCTCAAAGGAAATGACATCCAACTAGCATCTTAAAGACAAGTGAGACTTATTATGTTGAAAGACTCTTGCAGCAATACTTCAGGAAGATCACTTGATAAGAGTACATGGAGGAAAATATGGATCCTCAGTCCTGATTACTCTGAGCAAAAGGGCGAAGACCTCAATAGCTTGTGTTCCAGGAGAAGAGGCATTAAGAAAAGTCAGTTCTCAGGCTTTCATCTACCTCACAAGAAAGAAACAGGCAAAGAAAAAGTACAAAATGGTTCAGCAAAAGTAGAGAATAATTCTTTGGAAAGAATTGGTCCATTTTTGTATTTGAGTATAAAATGTCTCTCAGTGACCATGTGTTGAAGACCTGGTCTCCAATTAGCAATATTATTCAGGGGCAATTTGTTCATGAGGATGCTAACCTAATGGATCAATGAGTTTATCATGGCTGAATGAAGTATTGTCAGATGGTGTAGACTGTAGGAAGTGGGGACGAGTTGGTGTGCTCTTGATCTTTGGCTATAAACATAGCTCTCATTCCTCATATAGAAAATGTTTCATTAAAATAGATGCAGACCAATACAGAAGACTACAACCAATCTAAATGTAACACAGTGCCAACAGATAAATCTGCTTCCACAACTAAAACTCAGTGAATATTGTGGAAGAGGATAGACAAAGATTGTATGAGAAAGGAGATAAAGGAGTTTCCTAAGAGATTGTGCCTACTGATAATGCCAGGAGCTACACTTATAATGTCTCACTAACATGGTTTCCTAAGTGTTAGCTGACAAACACAACACCAATAGACATGTTAGAGTGGATAAAGAGAGCCCAAGAGGTTCCAGACTGCAGAAAGAAGTACAGGTAACAAGAAATGCTGAGAATGGTAGAAACAGTTTTCTGCAGAGAAGAGTATGCCAATAAGCTATCCAATGCTAGATGGTCAGCCCTGAAAACACATGCATATCAGTAACATTATAGAGACTGAGCAGGCTGTGATTTATGTATTCATTATGTATTTGGGAATATATATGTATGTAAATATACATTTGGCATGCAATAAAAGTTAATAAAAAAGAGAGGCCATGGATTTGAAAGAGATCACAGAGGGGTATATAGGAGTGTTTAGAGGGAGAAAAGGGAAGGGGTGAATAACTTAATTATATTATAATCTTGAAAAATAAAAGAAGAAATAAAAAGTACATACTGTTTCTGTTCTTTTCCTCTCCTATTTTGTCCTATCCATTTTTCTCTTTTCTCCTCCTTCTTTAATATGGTTTCTTCACCTGGATACTCTGTGTCATCACCAGCCCAGAAATAAAGACCTATGAAACAGTTAACCAAATAAGTCTTTCCTCTTTTATGTTCATTTTCTCAAGAATTTTTCTACAGTTGATGAATAGCTGCCCAACAGAGTCACATTTAGGAGGAAGGAAAAAAAATTGGTCAAATTCTAAGTAATAAAGAAAGAAAGATCAAGAATGAATAAATGACTCCACTAAGACAAGTCCATGCAAGGTTCAGTTTCAACCATGTTATGATTTGAAACATAAATCAAGTTGGCCCAGCTCTCTCAAAAGATTGTGGATTCTAAGATTTCCAGTTTCAAAGTAGCTTGTAAGGAGTCAAGGATCAGTTCACTAGGAAGAACTAGATTATTGTCTCCTATATTCTTCATAGGATAGATATAGTTAGGAATAAGTACCTCTGTAATTAAAATGTCCATATTTTATGTCAATTCAAGGGTTTTATGTCTATAGATTTTAAGACAGAATTCAGTTAAATGACAAAACTCCACTTTCTAAGTTTCCAGAGTATATTTAAACATAGTTGTAATGGCATTTCAAATGCATTTCAATAAATTAAGACTGCCTGAAGATCTGAGAGTAAAACAGTACCACTGGTCAGCCTTAGAGAGCAGATTATGATAACACAAATCTTTAATCCCAGTAATCTCAAACACACACACACACACACACACACACACACACACACGCCTCTTTAATCCCAGTAGCCACCCTTGTTGCCATAGAAATCTGATGTGGGATTCCCCTCTGTATGCTGTGAATATCATTGGTAAATAAAGGACTGCTTTGGATATATTGCAGGGCAGAATTTAGCTAGTCAGGGAAAACTAAACTGAATGCTAGGAGAAGGAATACTGAATGAGGGGAAAAGTCATGGAGATACCACAAGAGACAGAGACTCTGAAACCTTTCTGGTAGGCCACGAGCCTCATGGTAAGATATAAAATAATGGAAATAGGTTAAATCAGATGTAAAAGCTAGCCAATAATAAGTTAGAGCTAATAGGCCAAGCAGTAATTTAATTAATACAGTTTCTGTGTGGTTATTTTGGGAGTCTGGGCAGCTGGGAAATGAACAAGCTACCTTTTCCTACAAATTGGTACTCCAACATGGTCAACTATATCCACATAAAACCTGTAAGGATTTGGAAAAGAATTCTAGACACTAAAAAACAAAGTTTAACTACATGTTCCCCCCCCACAATGGTCTTTGCTTGTTGGTGGCATGTTGTGGCTCCTTTAAGAGAGGTCTTTCTGATTCAGTGGTAGCAGAAAAAAAGCCACATGGTTTTGAAACTGTGGCTTCCTGGGCTGTGCTGCCAGCATGAACTCTTTCAGGAGGTCAAGCATTTAAATGGGTTTGTGAACAGACTGCTACCTCTTGCTTAATGGTAACATATACCCGCTGTGTGCCTAAAAATGGGCCTGTGAACATGGCTCATGCTAAACAGACCTCCATTCCATATGTTGAACTGGGAAAAGCCAAAAGGCAAAGCAGCCTTAGAAGCACTTAGCATTTTAAAATGCTTCTGGACAGAAAAGAATTACAGATACACAACATGACAGACTCAGACATAAAAAACTCTAAATCAGTCACAGTGTTGGATAAATGTACATAAGCTTGGGAAAGAGATGAAAAAGAGTATAGAGAGTTATATAAAGAAATAGTTTTACAGACAGCCATAGATTAAAGGAGTAAAGATAATAACATAAATATTAAAAAGTAATAAAGTAAAAGCAAATAAGCCATGTACAGATGGAATATACACAGAGAGTCTGGATTATGTATATTATTGTGTTTTCTTTAAATTTTCTGACTGTGAAGGAGCTAAGCAATCAACATATATACTTTAAATGTATTTTGTTTTCAAAATTGAGTCCAAGAATATGTTGCTTTGGAAAAGAGGTTCTTCTTTTGTTTCCATGGAGGATGAGAACATGTGGAATCCTTCCAGACTGATATGGTTTGATAGACCAAGATCCCCTGAAAGGTTGCCTTGAACACCCCTCAAAAAATTACTTCAACCAACAAAAAGCAGGAAGCAGTTTAGCGAGAACTACACCCATATCCCTAAATGATTGTTTATAAATGTTTGTTTACATTTAAAAGGGTATTGCTATAGATATTTTCATTGGTATGGATCTTGGTTTATTGATACAAATTTAAGGTCAATTTTGTTATACTGTATAGGTATATTTCTACTCTTGATTAAGGCATTGTGATTATCCAGCTCATTTAAAAATGAAATGTATAACTAAGAAATATAGGTTAATAATTAATAATAGTTAATCATCTATAATAGTCAAACTTGTAGTAATGTTAGTTAGGTTTTCTAGATGTATGGAGAAATATTTCAGTTAGATAGGTGTTTTTCAAATCTTGTAGAGACCTTCAGAATATGGCATTAAAAATGTTTTAAGAAGTTAGGACTTTTCATGACATTAGACACATCTCCTTTTGGCAGCACCATTTATTTCAAGAGGAAGATGGGCACCAAAGAGGCTTCTCATGTAGTTGAATAACCATTTGGGCAAGAAACTGCTCTTGCCTAGACTTCTTGAACTGGACATGGAGGACCCACAGTAAAAATGAATGCTGAGCTTGCCTAAAGGTGAGATGATCTTACAGAGTTCCTACTTAAGGAAAGACTCTGCTAGACATTCTACAGGATCCAGAAGAAAGTAACTGGCAAACTGCCAATATAGGCAGATATGTCTGAAATTTCCTGCTTCATGGAAAAGTTTGCTGGATAAGCTGGGTCCATAGGCTGAAGATAGATGCCCCAAAGGTACAGAAGTTTGGGTGACTGTCCAGTTAGCAAAATGTCTTTGTTATTTCTAGAGTTTTTGAAGTTGCTTACAATGCACTTCCTGTTTACTTAGGTAATATTATATCTTTCTGGAGTCTTTGATGGAGTTGAAGAATAGATAGAAAGTAGATATCAATATTGTAACTGTAATTCTTGCTTGATAATTGTTTTGTTATATTTAATTTTGCTATGCTAACGTTAAAACCTTCCTTTTTATTTAAACAGAAAAGGGGATGTTATGTGGGATTCCCTTCTGTATGCTATGAATACCACTGGTTACTAAGGGACTGTTTTGGACCTATAGCAGGGCAGAACTTAGCCAGGTGGGGAAAACTAAACTGAATACTCAGAGAAGGAAGGTGGAGTCAGGGGAGTCGCCACCAGAGGCAGAGATGCTGAAACCTTGCCAGTTGACTACGAGCCTTGTAGTAAAATGTAAAATAATTGAAATGGGTTAAATTAAGATGTAAAGCTATCCAATAAGAAGTTAGAGCTAAATAGGCCAAGCAGTAATTTAATAATACAGTTTCTGTGTGGTTATTTTGGGAGTCTTGGTAGCTGGGAAACAAAGAAGTGTCCTCCTTAAAACAGAAATCTAGTGGTGCATGCCTTTGATGCAGACCTAGAGAGAAGTATAAAATGGGGTGAGACAGCTCTCAGATGCAGTCTCATTCTGAGATTCCTGGATGAAGGATCACCATTTCAGACTGAGATAGAGATAAGAGTCAGTGGCTGGCTATTTGATTTTCAGATCTTTAGGTTTCTATCACTGAGCTTTTATAAATTGTACTTCACATAGAGACTCTATGCTGGATAAGTAAGGCTTTGGATATTCCTGTACAACAAGGTAAAATATTTATTGTTTTTAATCAGTTTAATCATTTCTTGTTTACATGGTTTACATGAGATTTTGTCTCCATGCACTATCGGAAACTATATCCATAAAATCTCACCAACATGGTTGTCTAAAGAGGAACTGAACAAGGATAACAAATGACCAACAAAACAATTATTTCCATATATATTATATTTTAAATGGTGGTCAGAAAATGGTACTTCAAATAACTGTGAAACAATTATCACCTTCAAACAGGAGTTTTCAGGTTAAAAAGATTAGTACATTTTTAAAGCACATTTTTCTTAACTTTTGGAAATATTATGGCCTCCTTTGAATTTATTAGGATGAATAGCAAAATAAGTAAAAGAAAGTGGAAGTCATCTAAAGAAGGTTCAAAGTAGTCAACAGAAGGCAATGTTCCTCCCGAGCCTTCATTTTACAAATTTATATTTTAAAGAGGTATCATACTATTATAGTTCATGTGTTTGCTTTATATACTGATCATTAGACAATGACCATTTACATATCATTAATCTTCAACAGTGTATTCTTTCAAAGTTAGCTTAGATTTCTACATTTGGACAAACCACTAATCACTCAAGCATCATTTTCTCTGATTGGAAACTAGTTCTAATCCATTCACTACACTTTCTATATATAATGTATGCATCATAGGTGTGTAGAATATGTGCATAATTAAACACAAAACATTGTTCTCTGGAGCACTTTTCCAAGGATTACTCATGCTTTGACATTTTAAAAGAACTTAAAGTACTTTTTTCCGTGGTTTGCAGTCTTTATATATTGAGTATTGGATATTCAAGTTGCTTGTTCCTAGTTTGTATTAAGCATGGTGCTTTGACACATACTTATATACAAATATGCACTGATTAGATCTGTAATATCATCTAGAAACAGAATTGTTTGAGCAAATACCTAAGTATTATTGAGATTTTGATACAGGTTGTTAAATAACTTCTCAAAGGGATTTAGCAATTTATAATTCCTATAGTAGAATATGAGAACATCAGTTTCTCTATAAATTATTTCGCATTGAGTATTATTAATATTTTCCATCTTGGATATTAAATATATAAAAGCAGCACTTTGTTTAATTTACATGACTTCTATAGCTAGAGATTTGACAATACTATATTAATTGTCCATTCTTATTTTCCTTTATAATTTTGTGATCTAGCATCCTTGTAAATTTCAGACTTGTGTCTAATCTTTTCTTTATTGATTTATAAAAATTATACAGTAAAACAAGAACACTTTCTCCCAGGAACCAGTAAGGTATTGAGACTGTTCACAAAGGGTTATTCTAGAACTAACAGCAATAACACTTAGGAATTTCTTAGAAGTAGAATTCACAGCCCTGATACACCACCATTACTACAAGGTGTGTATTCATAAACCGGCAAGTTAAAAGATGTGCACTGGGCCTGGAGGTGGTGGCACATGCCTTTAATCACAGCACTCTGGAGACAGACAGACAGATCTCTGTGAGCTCAAGGCCAGCTTGCTCTACAAGAGCTAGTTTCAGGATGGCCAGGGGTTACACAGAGAAACTCCATCTCTAAAAATAAACAAACAAACAAACACAAAACAAAAACAAAACAAAAGATGTGAACTGAAGTATGCTGATCAGCACATCAGAGAATCGAGATACCGCTCTTCTCAATAGATTCAAATTACTGTATCCTGTGGATATCTACAACACACGATTTTCATGGATTAAGCTTTGTGAAGTTGTTGATATGTGATTGTTTTTTAGCTATAAATGTGCCAAGTTATGTATGGTCCAACTATGTAAACACTTATTGGTACATTTACCAGAGATGCTATCTAAAATACTTTAAAATAGTCATAGGTTTGGAACTTTGCTAATTTGGATGAGTTTCTTCACTGGGAAAGATAGTCCTTTATTGTGTATGAGGGTTTTTAATATTTCTGTTGTGCAAAGAGGGAGAACTTTGGGAATGACATGTCCTTGTAGAAGACCCCAGTACCTTGAGTTAGAGATGGTGGTCTTTGGGGTTTTGGAGTAATGATTGTTCTCACAACTTTATGTAGGTATGCAGTATCTTAACCACCTGCTCAACTGAACATGCGAAAATGTAATTAACACATGTGCTCCATTTTACAGAAAGCGACCACTGGTCTCTCCCTGCATAAGCATGGGAAGAATATATACTTGTGCCTAAAAATGTGTACTCACACTCTGTGTGTACAGGTGTTTGCAGAATAGGAGGGGGCATTTGACTACCTGGATCAGTTATAGGGACTGGGAAACAAACCCAGATCTGGCAAGAGCAAGTATTCTTAAGGATTAAATTGCCTCTTGGGGCTGAATACTGATTGGTTGCTAGTCTATTTTTTTTCTCTTATTTTCAAGAGGAAAGGCAAATAGCTTGATATGATGTTTCTTAAATAGTTTACAAAGAGATTAGTGATGTCTTTGAGGATACCACACATAGTAATGTCATGTCTTCTTTATTTCCTAGACTCTGTGCAAAGGAAACATTTTAGGATGGTACCTGTCTTAGCTAGGGTTTCAATTCATATAACGAAACACCATGACCAAAAAACAAGTTGGAGAGTAAAGGGTTTATTTGGTTTACACTTCCACATTCCTGTTCATCGCTGAAGGAGGCCAGGACAGGAACTCAAACAGGGCAGGCTCCTGAAGGCAGGAGCTGATGCAGAGGCCAAGCTTACTCAACCCAACTTTTTTTAGAATCCAGGACCAGAAGCCCAGGGGTGGCACCATTCACTATGGCTTGGGTCCTCCTCCACTGATCACTAAATGAGAACATATTTTCCAACTGGACCTCATGAAGGCAATTCCTCAGCCGAGGCTCCTTCTGATGACTCCAGGTTATGTCAAGTTGACACACAATACCAATCACAACAGTACCTAGCTGTTCACTGTGAGGAAATGTCCTCTAGGAAAGGCATTGAGAGAAGGTTTGTGTTTCTTTGTGTCTGACACCTCTGTGTGATTCTCTTGAATGGGAAGCTAAATTATGGATATTTTATTTTTTCCTTTTTATCAGTCCTTCTATTACTATGTTTTAGTAATAAATCCAAGCATGTCTTTGTTTTGAATGTATATTTTTGCATCTTTGGGCAAATTCTGAACCACCATCTGCAACCAGAACATAGGTGATTTCAAGGTGGAATTCTGTTTGTTTGTTTTCCTTCACATATTCCTTAACAGATTTATTTGGAATTGAAAAATGTGGCAAGAAAAGCAATTGTGTAGTAGTTTTAAGTCCCCCTCATACTCTCTTATAAATGAACATCTAAATCAGTGCTAATTTCTCTCATTCAGCAGGCAAGAGTTACTGTACAATATATCATGCTGTTGTGAGAACTGGTGATCCAGAACAAGGAAACTCTGTGAGCATGAAGCACACCATTCTGCACAATGCATTTTATTCTGTTAAAAAGAAAAGTTATTATTTTCCTTTGCAAATGAGACTGTATGATGGGGAAATTAAGTTAAATGGTGATGTTATTCCCTAAGGACAAAACAATTCCTTTCAATAAATTAATTTTACATCAGTATCTCTTTCTTTTCTTGAAGCTGACAGTAATAACTTGACAGCTTAAAGCTCTAATAAACTTCAAAATCAGTAGGACTATTCCCCTTGTACAAAGGAGAGATCGAGAGAGTACAGGTATGCTGATCATGTTCATCACGAGGAGAAAATCCTCCAAATTCAATTTAAGTAACTGTGTTTACTTCATGAAGCAGGGCACTAGAAATAGTTTATGACAGTATTGGCTTGAAAAACCTAACAGTCTCATTCTTTGGGAAGACCATTAAACCTCACTGACATTTCCCATTAAGTGATTATAAATAAATAACACTTGAAACCTGGAACTCTATCAGAGAAAGAATTCTATCATCCTAATGAAAGAGAGAGGCATGTGGGAGAGCAGGCTCACACCCCTGTAATGGGTCCTCTGGCTTCAATATACTCCGAAGGTACACATGTTTCAGACATGTGAATCGGAGATGGGTTAAAACATCTAAATTTTTGTAATTGGGCCCAACAAGTAGCTGTTTATAATGAGCACAGATAAAGGGAGACTTCAAGCTCTTGTGTCTCCTCTTCCCCTTCTCTGTCTCTGCTGTCCTCAAACGAGCCACCAAAAGTAAATATTAACCCCCAGGCACAGGAGAAGTCATCTTTTAACTATTCTTCTCATAAAAACTTTTATGTTTCTCTGAAAGTATTTTACAATCATAACAGAAAACATTATCACTGATTCCGGTAGACTAATACTGGCCAAAACCTGGGAATTCAGCCAAAACTAGAGCCAGGCCTCTTTGCATCCTCTCCAGAATATGACTTCATCGCTAATACTTTTGTACCTACGCACCAAGCCTTGGGTAACAAACCGTATGCATTGTGCCAAATATCACTGCACTTATCATTTTTCATTCTCAGATGATACTGATAAATGATTTGTGAATTTAAAAAGGACCATTTAATGGAATGAAAAAGAGCAGCTCCAATTCTTTGCAACATTGAGTGGTTCCAATTAGAGGCTGAAGAAGTCCCACTGCTTTTTTATCACTCAAGTTGATGACATAACACAATTCCCAGAGGTCCCAGGGTCTTGAGGACTCAAAGAGAAATGCAACCTGTATATAGATTACAGACTTTTGCTAATCTGTAAAATGCCAGTGTTTCAAAGGCAGGAGACATGTACTGCCGCCTGGTTTGTAGAAACTACAATTTAGTTGCTAACTTCCTGTAATTACTCACAAACCATGTTGAGCAGTGAACTATTGTTAGTCCTAAGACTTAGCTCAACAGGTTTCACTCCAGCTAGAGTTAAAATTGTTTAAAACAGGCAAGTGCACCCATTTTTCAGCTCAGTCGAACAGACTCCTTACAATTTTGTCGTCTGTATCGTCAATCAGTCTAACACAGAGAAGCATGAGTTTGGTGCAGAATTGAGGTGTCACATACAAAAGAAACCTATTTCTACTCCAAACAGTCTCGGTCCCTCACTCTGAAGAGATGTATAAGCCAGGGCACTGGGAATGGTTATTCTGCGCAGAGAGTAAGTACTAGTTTTAGTGTCATTATTGAAGTCTTGTAACGAGTGCTTCCAAAGATAAAAGAAAAATGCTCAGGCTTCGCATTTCATTGGGAGCAATTGGTTAGTCTCTGGCCTAAACATGTAAAGCCCAAGAGGAGTGGACCCGGAATATTGGGCTGAACTCAAATGACCAATAAAGTCTCCATCCCTGCATTCAGGAAAGATTAGCTCTTATCTCTCACTTGGTGGATAACAAGATGCAAACAAACCCAAAAGGTCACACAGGTGAAAGCACTTGGCACCTTAAGGCAATTTTAGCCCTGCATAACTACTCTCAGAGGGCTTGTTTAACGGCCCTGTTATAGGTATGGTTCTGTAACAATATAATTGGCCTAATAACAATACCTCCAGAGATAATTCTACATTCCATTTAAAGCCAACACCAAGAAATAACCATTGTGACTTGGGATGGATGATGGAAAGAAAATGCTTTTTTATTTTGGTTGTAAAACAGTAAAAAGAACTCCATCAAGACTCTTCAAACTGTCAGCTGCAAATTTCTAGCTCTACAGAAGAAGCTCTTGAACCTTAGGTTCCTATCAGTTTGCTTACACTGCAGGCCCTGGTTTTATTCACTTATTCTCTTGTCAATTTTTTATTAGAATCTTCATAGAGCTAGTCATGATTCTGGTTGTAGTGGAAAAAAGGAAAATAAATGAAACAAAACTACCTAACCCTCTGAAGATTGCATTCATAAAGCTGAAAGGCATTTTGTGCAAAGGGCTAAGGACAAATATCCTTTACTTTGGGGCCCATGACACAGTGGTCATAGAAAATACATAAACAAACAAATGATGCTCTGTTTTAATAAGGATTACTTATTATTATTACTTATAAGGATGGGCGGGGAGCTTAGTTGTTTCTTAGGACTATATTTGATGACCATCTAATAGAGACACACTGAAAAGTACATATTTCTGTAAGTATGTTTATCCCATACCTGTTTATAATAGCCAGTTATAAAACAAGCTGAAGTGCCCATACTATCAATAAATGAAAATAAAATGTGGTGCATATATACAGTGAAATAGTATTCAAGCACAGAAAGGAACAAAGTAATGCCATTTGTGGGGAAACTCATGATACTTGTGATCATGTAAAATAAACCAAACTCATAAAGATAAATATTGCTGAGTGTTCTCTAATGTGGACTTTTAATGTCTTAAAAATACTTTAAAAATGCAGGAATGTAAACAGGGAGATGTCTGGAAGACGAAAGAGATAAGAGGATGAAGTACAAGAAAGGGTCAGTATAATCAATGTTATATAAATGTATGAGAATGCCATAATGAATCTCACTATTGTTTTGCACATTATATGCTAATAAAATATGTGCTAAAACAGAAAGGATGAGTAAGTAGATTAGTTATTACTCACAAAAAGTAGAGAATAGGGAGGTGTGTGTGTGTGTGTGTGTGTGTGTTGGTATAGAGGTGGCTCACATTTTAATATAAGTCAGAATGATTTTCTCTTGATTAAAGACCAAAAGGAAATGAATGAATTACATTGATGTCTTGGGAAATGACCCTCCAGGCAGAGAGAGATGCAGATCTAAGATCTCCTAGGATGCTCTCATGGAGACCTCTGCCAGAAATGCCCCATGATCAAGACAGCTAGTAATAGAAAGAAAAAATAAAATAAAACAACAACAAAACGTCGGTGAAGAAAGAAAAAGGGAAACAAATGTAGGCGGTAGCAGCATGTCAGTGATCCCAAGTACTTGGTGGGTTTGTTTTGTTATGTTGGAGAGTGGAAACCATATGAAATGTGTGAGTGCAAGAATGGAACCGTCTCTAAGACTGTTGCCTGGATGAAAGGCTTTCCCAGAGGCAGTGTAGAATTAGGAAGACCAAATCAAAATTTGGAATTAGCATCAAGGAAAGAACTAGTGGTGACTGACGTGAGCCAAGGTGGAAGCAGGGGAGATAATGATAACATGGGATGGGAACCGTGGTCATAGTTTTAAAGCAAAGCAAGGGTTTGTATAGCATTTGGGGAAAGAGAATTTCATTTGCTGAAAGGACACTCAAAGGAAGATCATCATCCCCCTCACCCAGAGTTTCAGAGGTAACAATTTCGTGGGTTTTGTTTAGTGTTCTTTCTGTGGTGCTGGCTGATGAGTCAATGGAAATGTCAGCTGCATATTACATATGACTCTAGAGTGTAGGGGAAAGTTGGGAAGCAATTATAATTTAGCTAATCATAAGTATGTCGATGATATTTTACATGATAAGATGACATCACTAAGGAAAAGAACATTTGAGTTAGAGAGGTGATAAATAAGCAGACAGATTCCTTTCCATGTGGCCATTTTCTCTAGGTCTGAAGATCTTTAAGCTATGAACTTAGTTAAGAGACAAATATAAAGGCAGCTACTTATCAAAAATTAAAGAAAATTCCCTGTTCTTTTATTGAAATAGATGCTTCTGAGACTGAAAAATTCCAAATGTACACAATACTAGAGAGGTTTGTAATTATTAGTTTATATATGTGTATGTGGCCAAGTTTTGGCACCAAGCTTTCATATCCACTTAGTTCTGTAGAATGACAACTGAAGGTTTTCAAATTATACCAATTTATAGCTAAATATGTAATGTTTTATTTGAAAATATACAGTCAGATGTGCAACTGTTCTGACCCATATTCAATACTGAAGGATCATCCTTTTCTATTCAGTCTGCACAAATATCATCCCCATACTTCCTATGCAATCTTACAGCTGCTTGTGTAAAACAATTAAATAGTTTGATATCAAGTAATGAGATGTAAGAAAACTAGCAGAAAGGAGCAAGGACAGTGACATATCCTTGTTCCTGGCAGCCCAGTCTCCCGGGAACAGTGCTCTCATCTATAATCTATATTTACAGGATTCTTTCATAAACAGTTTTTGCATTCTTTGCCTGTTAAGTAGGCATATTACTTTGGCTTGAACTATAATTTTCAAATGACGTTTGATAATATTTGATGGCAATGTTGCTACACAAGTCTTTAAATATGTAGTAGATTTAATATATTTTCAAAAATATTTCACACAGTCACACCTTCAAACATGTAGGTTCTCATATTTAGTGTGAAATTCAAGGATTGTATGTGTAGCTCTCCAGTTGAAGGGATAAATTTTACATTTTCACTGTGAAATACCAACAAAATAAAATAGGAAAACCTTTCAAGGAAGACTGAAGTGGACAGAATGATGGTCACTTAATAAGGGAAGCATTGACCACTTATATCTTGCTTTTTTTCTCCACAATCTTTCTTTGTGCTGCCAGATTTTCCTCCAGCTGGAGGTGACAGACAGCTCTGGTCCAGATTGCATCCACCGACAACCCATCTGGGAATTGTCTGAGAGTTTCAAAGATGTTCCCTGTGGCAAAAACCACTTTAAAAGTCTCTTTGCAAAGTTTAGTTACTATTTAAATGTGCTTCACTAGTTACTATCCAGGAGATGCTCAGGGTGGAGACTTCTGAGGATGCCAGCTGCACTGGACATTAGCTGACTATTCAATGCCTGTGTTTCATGTACTTGGGAGTGTAAACAGATTTGGTCTGATTGTACTTCATTGTCATTTTCTATCCATTATCAATATCCTAGTGATTCTATGAGAACACTGTCTTATATTTAGTTTCTTTACTTAAATATGTAATAAGACAAAAGGAGTCTTTGGATAATCATGGTTTGTCTTTCCTAATTATTTTATTCCTGTGTGTAATGGTCACAGGAATATTCAGAAATATCAGTAAATACACTGAATTTAAGGGTGTATTATGGTAGGTTGGAGAGTTCTGTAAAATTTGTTATTTCTTACGTTGAACTAGCATTAAAAAACTAAGATTATCTTGGCCAAATGGATTTAAAATAATGAGTGACTTTGGTACATTAGTGATAGTAAAAGGCAAGCAATTGTTGGGTAGGAGAAACAGATACTACAAGGAAGCATTGAAAAAAATTGGTACAGGCAGACTATTCAGGAGAGCTATCAATATCAAAGAGACAAAGAGAAAGTAGATATGTGTATCACATGCCAAGGGTGATGCTGCATGCCTGATATCCTAGCACTTAGGATGAGACAGGATGACTTTGACTTTGAGTCAGGGCAAGATGGTCTTCAAGCAATGTTTTATAAATTGTTTGACTGCTAGAACATTTGGGTATAAATGTAACTGATTGCGACTTTCTGGGAATGAATTAGAGTCCTATTCCTTTCAGATATAACAGAATATAATAACACTATCTCCTTTATGAAGTGCTAATGAATCTTGGACAAACTTTTAGATATACTCCCAATAAAGTACACTGTAGGTGGGACCGAGCTAGTGGCATACCACCACATAACCTGATATAGTGAAATACAGAGAAACAGAAAGTCTAGGGTAAACAAGTAAAAGCACTTATCATATCTAATAGCAACAGTCTTGTTATGAAAAGAATGGTATGAACACAAGTACGATCAAAGAAGGGTTTTGTGGAAAAGTGGCGTACAAGCTTTAATACTATAATATTATTTTATTGGGAATACCTTACTTTACTTTAGAGCAGACACTATGTAGGAAAAGTCACTAAGTAAGAAACATACATTTGAGAATTATTTATACTTTTTTCCTAATTTGGAAGATTATGAGATAATTACATTTCTCTCTCTCCTTTCCTCCCTCCAGCTGTTCACTCATGTCCCTCCTTGCTCTCTTTTAAAATCATGACCTCTTTCTGCACATACTCACCCATTCTAATGTCATTTTTGTATATGTTTTCAGAAATGATCTTCTGGTATTGGATAACCAAATGTTGTGCTCTTCTCTGGGGGAAGACTATTTCTTCTGCTCTTAGCCTTTCTCAGTTGCCTGTAGTTCTTTGTGTAGAGTTGAGGCCTTACAGGCTTTTGTCCTTCAAGTTTGGCATATCTACTGTTGTCATCATTATTAAGTTCATGTTTATTCAGCCGTTTTGGTGAGGCTTTGGGGGTGTAGTTTGTAACATTAATAAAAGATAAAAAAATTATTCCACAAAGAGATGAAAGCACACAGGATAATCTGGCATTGCCAGATGAAGCTAAATGAGTAAGTCTGATTTTGAGGAAAGCAATGACATATGATGAAAATGAGACTCAAAGTGTAGGGTTTGGGAACAGGTTAAAGCAAGTGCCAACCAAAGAATATTGAGGTATTGTGGGAATCAATCTTCCAGGATACTGTGATAGGAACAGAATGTTTCAATGACTGAAAATTCTGACAAACATTGAGAACTACAGAAAATCCCATCCCGTCATAACACATGAGGACACATTTCAAACACTGTCACCCCTACATAATACAGGCTTGCAATTCCTGAACAGAATTACATTGTAGAATTTGGGAAGTATAAGTATACTTTTTAGAATTTGGGAAGTATTACTATAGCTTAAACACAGACGTAGCAAAGATAAGAAGATTTCTAACTTTAAAATAAGGCTAGAAAAACGTCACAACCATTTTTGTAGTTATGATTATGCAAACAAGCATAATATACAAAAATCAGTTCTACCAAGAGCTCACAAAAAATTTCACTAAGTTGACCAAGAAAGCCTGGAAGTGGCTGCTCTCTGTCTACCTATTGCTTCATTACATTTTAATTGAAGGAAGACAAAACTAAGACTTGAAATAATAAGATACAAAATTCTAACACAGTTTAGACTTATTTCCTAATAAATAAAGGTAACTGTAGAGAGGCTTATTATTCTGTATTATCTTAAAATGGATGGGATTGGGAATTTATGAGGCTAGCAGGAAAAGAACTGATTCTTGCTCTTTCTCTCTCCTCAAGGATTCATTGAGCATTATCTATTCTTGCTCTTCCTCTTTGTTCCAAGATTTTTTGAGTATTATCTATTTTCAGTTTATTGGCAGAGACAGGAAAGGTAAACTGTGGAAACTTTGGAGGATTCATTTAATGTGGGGGGAGGAATTAGGAATATTTAAGTAATTAAAAAAATGCAATGAACTTTAGGATTGATCAGATGGAAACAGTTGTCAAATGATTCAAATCCACCCTAGAGTGCTAAGCTCTCCACTCCCACCTGGACTGCAAAATTCTGTCTGTCTGTCTCATGGGACTAGTGAGACCTTAGAAAATTGTGTGCATATAAATGAAAACAGGAGTACTGTGTTATTATGGTATTGGTCATAATAAATTTACAATAATGCAACTACTTGAAACAGCATGCACTCATAGTCTCATAATTTAGTTCATAGGTATTATTTAGGTGTGGGCTCCAAAGACCAGGTTTTGGTTATTCTTATCTGGAATTCAATATCTTCTTCTAGCACCACTGGGACTATTAGTAGAATTTGGATTGCAAGCAGTATTTTATCCCTCTTGTTTTCTACTTCAAAAGGAATAAGGCCACCAAGTAGTCCACTTCTCTCCATAGAGAGTTCCCAACATGGCTGATTGCTTCTTCAAACCAGCAGGAGAGCAACGCTCTCTCCACTGAGGATCCTGATTAAGCTTGGCTCACTCGGGATACTCTCCCATTTTATTAAATCAGAACTAACTAATTTGGAACATTAACTACATCTACAAAAGTCTGTCACCTTTCCTAGGGAGAAATCGCAATCATATTTACAAGTCCTAGCTATTTAAAAAAAAGAAAAGAGCTACCTAGAGCTTGTTTACCAGCCAGCTGCATCAGTAGGTATCTTTGAAAAATGTCTGCCACATACACTAAGGATGGTGAAGCAAATCTCAAATAGCAGATATTTCTCAACTAGAATATCTATGAGCTTTTCCTAGCTCCAGTTCCCTTTCATGGTCTCAAGGGTTATCGATATTTCATTCTGAGTTCACCTGAAATAAACTTTGTCAAGTGTAGAATATCTGAAATACGTGGCACAAACAATTGATAGATACTGTTTTGCTATGAGCCCCACCAGTGGGGTTGACTAGAGTGAGATCATGACTTAAGGTCAAACTATAATGTTTTCCTCTACTATTATAGTGAATACTTACGGTCCTATTGGAGCAGTCCTCTGCTTTCTTCATACATACCCTCTGTTCTTTTTTAAAATTGTTTTTATTGAGCTATACACTTTTATCCACTCCCTCCCTTCTCCCCCTCCCCACTTCTGCCCTTTCCCATGACCTTCACACTCCCAGTTTACTCAGGAGATCTTGCCTTTTTCTCCTTCCTATGTAGTGCCATTTATGTCTCTCTTAAGGTCCTCTTTGTTGGCTAAGTTCTCAATACAATTGGTGAGAGATCTCTGTGAAATATCTATTTCTTAAGCAACATATGCGACTATGTGAAAAATGGGGCCCGAGTATAAGATGCTTTGGAAAATTCTGCAGTTTCTGATATGAAAAAGGGGAGAGTGTAGACTGAGAAAATGTAATTTCTTTGTTACAAAGAATTTGAATGATGACATAATTACCTGCCCAGATTAGACTATGTTCAATGTGTATATATTCATGAAACTTGGTTTGTCAAACGAAGAGCACCAGTTGATGATATGTGTGTGTGCATGTATGTGTATTTTATATGTACAAATGTATTTTATTTAAGCATATGCAGATTTCCAGCTGATCTATTAAAGCAAAATGCCTTGACTTATAGGTCTATTATAAAGGAGTGATTTGAAGAACCTTGTTTTCATCAAAACCTATTCTTTGCCATCAGAAGTTTAGGATTGTGCCTAAAAGCTCAAGAGAACTTCCCTACCTCAGTTCAGGGGAGCTAATGTAACTTTAGCAAAATCTATTGTATGCACTGGAGCAGAAAAGGAGGCAAGAATATCTATAGAGTTTCATATAAACCTGGCCAATTAGAATGAAGCAATTGATTTTTATAACACATGTCTTCTTATGTAGAAGAAATTGGGCTTGCACCTGATTTAAATCTTGGAATTAGTGACAAATGTATTAGTTAGGAAGGCTTAACTTGGGATGCAGCTTAAGTGAGAAGACTTTAAGGCATTTGTTAAGTTTCTGATTTGGTAATACATTCTAATATCAGAATAAATACCATGACACCTGGAAAACCTGTGTTTAAACATCACCTTAAATCAGAGTTGAGTTTTAATGCTAGATTTGGTAATAAAATTAGTAGACTATTCAGAGTAGTCCTTGAATGTGTCAGAATGTCTGTTATGATCAATACCACTCTATTCACGAGCTCAAAGCTAAAGAGAAAAGCATTGAGAATATTCAATTCCTCATATAAAACTTTCAGAAATGGAGAAGAGTCATGGTAGTCCCTGATGCACAATTTAATGAAAACTCAGGGTCAGAAAATAAGGTTCAATTTGAAGATCCAAAAAGCCAATTAGCCAGCCACGGCTCATACCTCGAGCTTAGTCTGAAATGGCAGTCTTGAAGTTGTTCTGGATGTAAAACTCAGAGGAAATTGCAACAAATGTACTCTGAAACATTGGATCATCTGTGTCATCTGTTCCCATTGGAGATTTTTCAGGGGGTCTTCCTTGATCAAACTTTATTTTTCTTAACCAAAAATGAATCCACAGACCCTCATTTCCTGTAGAAACAAAAGCAAATCCTTTTCTCCAAATAACATATCTTTTGAATTAAATTTTGAAGTCAAGGCATTTTTCAAAATATATAAATTGGATAAATCCAGCAGCACTTGTAAGCAAATGTGTTTCAGCAGCTGTTGCTCCTTCCTCAGCAGTCAAACAATTCAAAGACAACACAATAATATACAGTATCCAGATTCTCTGTGTATTTTCCATCTTTATGTGGAAGCTAAGATGGGGAAGATGGGAGCTGGAAGCATTAGTTTTTCTCATGAACCCAGATGTCTATGGTTGGGTCCAGCTCCTAGAGCTGAAATTCCAATTCCAACTCTTACCTGGGCTGGTGACCAAAAAGCCTCAGGCAAATGGCGTTTTCATGAATTCATATCCCAAAACGTTGGGCGCCAAATGAAGCATGATTTAATGAAAACTCAGGGTCAGAAACTGGGGCTCAACCTGAAGCTGTGAAAAGCAAAACAGCCAGTCACTCGTTTTTACCTTGACCTTGAAATGGTGATCCTACCTCCAGAAATCTCAGAAGGAGAATGTCTGTCTGAGAGCTATCTTCCCCCATCTAATATTCCTCTCTATAACTGGGATTACATTCATGCACCACTGGGATTTAAGGTGTGTGTTATTGTGACTAGTGGGATTGACGGTGTCTGTTACCATAACCTGGTCTATAAAGCTTACTAGTGGGACTGTTTTACTCTCAGATCTTCAGGCAGTCTTTATTTATTAAAATATATTTGAAATACCACTGCAAGTCCCTGGACAATAGTAACAAAATTCATGATGTACAATTAGTTACCATTATCCAGTGACAACAAGGAAAAAAATCTTTGTGATCATTGTGAATAATAATAATAATAATAATAATAATAATAATAAAATGGAGGAAAAAAAGACACTCAGTTTTATCCTTAGGGTAAAGACCAGTTGCTCTCATTAGGGAAGGAAGATAGGCATCTCCAATGACCTGTCCACAAAGCAGCTCCCATCTGTAGACCATATTCTGGAACCCAGAGAAACAAATTCTTGAGGGACTTTTCAGTTTTAGACAGGAATACAAGTAGTATATTGTATTTAAAAATTGACCACCAATTAACCAGAGAGTTCCCTGGAGAAACTTTCAGTAAAGTCAGCAAGCCACATCCTCATGGTGAATATAGATCATTAGAAATGGGCTGATCAAGATGTGAGAGTTGGCCAAGAGGAGGCTAGATATAATAGGCCAGGCAGTGTTTAAATTATTACAGTTTCTGCAGTTACTGTGTAATTATTTTGGGTATAAGCTAGCCGGGACCAAAAGCAGGCCAACGTCCGGAGCTGGGCAGTGGGACACAGCCCGCTCCTCCTCATGCAACATGATATGGTAACTATTGGAAAACCTGTTACATATCTGAAACTTCTTAAGACTAGATAATTGGAAGTACTGAGGAAACCCCAGCCCACGTGAACTTAGAGTATAGAAGCTGAACAAATCTGAGATCCTATAAAGTGAACAAAAAATAAAAAGCAAACAAAAAAATCAGAGTAAGAAGTTATGTCACTGGTGCTTTCAAGGCATATGTTTGAAAGAATGAGAAAAGGAATCACTTAGGAACAGTTTAAATCAACTGTTTCCATACTCACACTTTCATGCTTCAATATACTGGTAAGGTTTTTGTTTTCATTACAAGAACCTGTGTGTCCTTTAGCCTCTGCCATGCACATGCGCAATTCATTTAGTGTTCTACCATAAGCTTAGATTTCTAGATTATAAAAAATCTTATAAAAATATGAGTGTTGTGTATAAATGAAATAAGAAATGTTATGTTACCTGTTGGATAAGGAAGATGAGGAAGTTATCCCCATTCTTTCCCAAGAGGTAGGTTAGATCAGGAGCAATGGCTCGATAATCACAAAGTGTTTAGAAGCAACAAGAATGGACACATATGTAGAAATGCATGTATTTTCATGGACTAAAGTATTTCTCTAAAAATCAAACATTGATAAACTAAGTGGTGCATGATGTAGTTTATGGCACTTTAAATGTATTGAGATATTTTGTATGACATTGTATCTTTAGCCATGTTAAATGACCGCACTGCCCACATGTGTCTCTAAGGTTGAGGAATCGCACTGAAACATGAGCAGGATTCTTATAATGAGTCTATGATTCTTTTTCATTCCCATGACTACAGTCCTGGAGAAATACCCCATAAATTATCATAGCTATGATGAGGCTATAAATAGTCTACAGTCAAAGCAATTGATTATCACTTTCTTTAAATTAAAGAAATTATTGTAGTGGAAGCAGTGGAATACAAATGCCAAGATATCACATGCAGAGGCAAAGCAAAGCATTTATGACAGACATCAATTAACAGGCTTTGGGATAAAGAATAGACTCCTCATTTCATTTCATTTATTTTAAATTTAATTTAAGAATATTGGACACTAAATCAGAAAATAGAACTATTTAAAATTTGAAAATAGTCTTAATTTCACAATGAAAATCATGTTAAATTTTTCATCAAAGGATTATTTGTATAAATATACATACTATATAGTTATTTATAATTTGTAGTTAAAATAGAAAGTTGATAATTCTCCCCTATGTTTTAAAGTCACAATATCATAAATATTATTATAGATCATTTTGTCAGCTATAACCTTATATATATAAAAATGTGTATATATGTAAGTGTGTTTGTATATATATATATAATATATAATTGATTTTAAAGGTTATCATAAAGCAGGTTTTGCTACCATTAATTCTGATGTACACATTTTGTTAGTGCTGTTAATAACCATTAAAAGCATAGTATTCTACACTTTTCAAACTGTAGTCACAAACCCAGATATCAATAATGTGTTCAAACAAAAAATAATGTGTTGCTTATTAGTCTTCACCAATAGGTCAAAAACCTGACAAAGTTAATGTTAAACATATAGAGAAACGACCTAAGTTCTTTTACACAAGCTTCTGTGGATCCTGATGAAATTACTTGAAAACCACTGAAATTTTGTTTCAAAAGTTTCATTGTCAAAGTAGAAACTTCAGCAATAATAGAACACATTAACATATATGATGCTGTAGGTCGGTTAAGCAGTTTTATAGTAATACGGCAGGGGAGAACATAAAGACAGAGGTGTGAGTGTGATGTCTGGCATTGGATATAGAATAAGGCAGTGCAACTCAAATCTTAAAACCAGAATACTGGATAAAATGCTGTCTGGGAATTTATAAGAAAGTTCACATGTATGTGAGTAGGAAAGCACATACATGTGAATGCATGCAGACTGGGAGGAGGCATACAAAGAATATGCCTAAGCATTCCAAGTATTTTCTGAGAAAGTCTGTTGAGGCAGTGGCTAAGAGTAATTTGCTTGACAGAGTTGAGTCAACAAAGCTTAACAACATTTCATCTTCACAGGTCTCTAATAGATAGGAAGTGTAGGAGTATAGAAGTTAAGATAATAAAGTAATAATTCTGAGAAATATTAACATGAGTTACCAGTATAATGGTACTGTTAAGTTGGGAGAGTAGGCCACAGCCCCTCACATCTATCCCAGCCCCCAGGCCTGGTCTGGACTCCAAATCACAGCAGACCAGGTCCTGACCCCTCTCTGGGGGGGGGGCAGTCAGGACCACTCCCCAGGGTATTTAAGTGATCTCCTGAAAGAGGAACAGTGGTCACTTTTCCTTCCTCCTGTGGTGTGGTCGCATTTGCATGACTACCTGGTTTCCCCCTCGGGGCCACCTGAGAGTGCAGAACTCCCATTAAACCTGGATATTTCTTAATTTGGCTTGTTTTGATTTGGCTTGATTGGGAATTTTGTGTTGGCAGGGAGCTTGTGTTAGGAATACGAGTATTTAAAATAGTTTAGCAGTGTGTGTGTGTGTGTGTGTGTGTGTGTGTGTGTGTGTGTGTGTGTGTGTGTCTGGAGAGAGAGAGAGAGAGAGAGAGAGAGAGAGAGAGAGAGAGAGAGAGAGAGAGAGAGGAGAGAGAGAAAGAGAGAAAGGGTCAGGAAGAAAGAGGGAGGGAGGAAGAGAGACAGAGGTAGAGAGGCAAATGGAGAATCATAATGAGCTGACAGATATTGTTGACAGAAGGAAAACCTCACTTAGAGCACAACAAATAGGGCAGTCATTCATGTAATAAGGCAGGGAATTTTCAACCCATCCACCAGATCTGTCCTAGAAATTGGGGATAAAACACAAACACTTCTTTACAGAAAAAATGGGTATATTCATGTTTCCAGGGTGGTTTTCAGATCTTTGGATAAGCACCCTCCGTCCCAGTTTATTGACAAAGCTTGTCAGAAATGCTGTCTTTTTCTTTCTTAAAATAGCAACAAAGGAACAATCAATTACTCTCCCACCAAACTTCAATTCCTACTTGTTCTAAAAGAGAACTGCTTTTAGTTTAGTTCATATTTTGAGAGTACTAGCTTGACTATCTTCCTAGATCAAAGTAGACCCAGCAATTGTTATATGTTCAGAAACAGCAGACTGGGGGGATTGGCATTCTGAAGTCTGTTATAGAAGTTGGGAACCAGCAAGCTGACAGTGTCTTCTTGCTTCCTTTGGCTTAAGGTACCTTTTCTACCAGGTTTTCTATTGCCATCCTAAGGAGTTTCCTGAGTACATGCATACACGCATTTACAATCATCTCCTATTTCTCTGTTTATAATTATCACATAGTATAGGTGCCTGTCTTCTTTGTTCAGCTGTGCATTCACTCTTTCTTTCTGTCCACTTTTTCCATCACTTATTTGTTTTTAGCAATTATGGCCAGCCCCACACACCATCATCAGCGATTTCCTATCGCCACCTGCTCTCTAATATCACATAATTTGGAGTCATTGGGCAGACACTGCATATGACATTAACAGGTATAAAACATAAGACTCTGCTTAGATATTTGAAGAGGCAAATACGACAATCTCCAGAACCTTAGGTAGTGAGGACACCGTTTTAAAACACTACTGATTTCACTATTTATTTAGTAAATACATGACACTTGTGGACAGCAAAAACACATGACTGCCCAGACTAACAAAATGGATGATTTTATCTGTAGTTTATTAAACACAGTTGAACTAAATGATATTTTAGATTTTGTTCAGGTGATGAGATTAGTGAGATAATGAAGGAGAAAGGGAAGGGACAAAAAAAAGGAAAGAGAGGAAAGGAGAGGAGGGGAGGGGAAAGGAGGGGAGAGGAGAGGAAGGGATAGGGAAGGGGAGAAGGAAAGACTTACTCATCACTAAGTATAAGTAAATCCTTTAGAAAACAAAGTGGCAGAGTGCTCTCATTCACAGCAAGAAACAAGTTCTGAAAGTAAAGATCTGGACTTTGAACCCTGCTGTGAAGGGCGACTCTTCCCAAATCAAAGGGTGGGAAGGGCTGCAGCTCTGCTCTTCAGCTCCGGCACGGATCAAAGCCTTTATTTGCTTCTGCTCTTTCAAAGAACAGCTGTGAATGGCGGATGACTGCTCTGATCCTCACACCCTCCGCTCACTCCGCTCCAGGTTTAGAGCCAGCATTTTCTTACCTCAGGATGCAGAGCCCAGCTCTAGTCGCAGTTCCCTCCAATGCCGTGGGTTCTCACTCACCTGGCTGTCACCGGTTAATGACTGAGTCTTAAGTGAATACTTTCTTGTGGGTTCCAATGGGCAATGCTTTCCACACATTTCTCTCATTTGTTTAAGTTAAGCCAACTAGATAACATCTAAACAAACTCATAGCAATGGGGCAAAACATCCTGATTCATTAGGCTCTTGGGTAAAGCAACCTACCTGCTTTAGTGTCTCTGTTACTCTGTAGTTTGTTTCCTAGATACTTAAATCCCTCTCCAAGACACTGTCCTCCCTTCCGAGCACTCTGCATCAGCTGTCTATAATCCTCCCTCTGCCTCCATCCCTTTTTTACACAGACAGGTAGCAAGACAAGGCAGTCATAAAGGTGCAAATCTTTTACCACCACAGTCAAGACTTTCACTTTTATAGTGAGAAAAAAGAGGTCTCGCTAAACAGGATTACAAGTAGCAATATGACATGATCTGAATTAGGCTGCCAAAGGAATACTCTGGTTGCTCTAATGGAGATAGTCAGAAGAGGCAATGCCACACAAAGGTGACCTGCTGACATTCACTAGGGTGGAAATTAGTCTGGCTGAACCATATAATCATGGATGATGGAGATGATAAGATGTGGTTGGTGCCTAAATTTACATTGAAGCAAAACAGATTTCTGGTGAGTCTGATTTAAGACCTTAGAGACACTGACATCATGGATGTTGAAAAGAGAGCAATATTAGTCAATTGTTAAGTGAGGATGTGGCTTATTTGAGATGGAAGGAATTCTCACTGCAATATTTCCAGAGAATAAGAGAAACAAGTAAAAACTTAGTTTTCCTGTTACAACTTGAAAACCAGTGAATGAGCTTATATTCTACCTAGAAACAACAGGCTCAGGTTTTTATCACATATAAACAACACATTGCGCACAATGGAAGGTCAATGGCAAAAAAAAACCTAAGTGTGAGTTTGAAGGTAAGGAAGAAATTGGCTGAAAGCTCTCAGATTTAAAAATAGACAGTCAGGATCTAGTTACTTCCATGAAATAATATTACCTGCAAATATCAAGGTCTCATTTTCCTTTACAACTGATTAGTATTCCAAAGTCTCTCTCTCTCTCTCTCTCTCTCTCTCTCTCTCTCTCTCTCTCTCTCTGTGTGTGTGTGTGTGTGTGTGTGTGTGTGTGTGTGTGTGTGTTCCACCATCTGGACCCACAGTGAAAGAAAAGAATAACACCTTCAAGTGGTCCTCCGAACTTTACAATCAATTACCCTAGCACTGTGTACCCCACACCGGTCCCACACACAAATACTTTGAAAGGGAACTAGATGAATCTAGTGGTTCTCAAATTTTTCAAAACATCAGATTCGTGGACAAAGTTTTGCCTTTAAATATTAAAAAATAATTCTTTATCTTCTTATTTTACGTATATGGGGATTTTTCCTGCATATGTTTGTAAAGTTTATGCATGCAGTGCCTATGGAGGTCATTACTGAGTGTCAGATGCCCTCAAACTTACTTACAGAATTCTGAGTTTCACCCCTAGAATTGTGATTCATATGTGAGAGATCTCAAGAATATGATATTGCTTTTCATTTCGAGGTTATGCTGACTTTGCTGATCTGAGGACTACACTAATGAAACTGCAGGCAAAGGAGAAGTAGGTCCAATGCAATGCAGAAAGTGTTAGGAAAAACAGCACTTCAGATTTAATCCTTAGAGTTCAATGTTATTGGAACATTGTAATCCTTCAGTTAGTTTTGGGCAGTTAGTTCAATCTGTGCTTCAAGTTTTGACAATTTCGGAACTCTGTTCTATTCCCAGCACTCACATGTCAGTTCATTGCTGTGTTAACTCTAGTCTCAAGGGATCCAATGTATTCTTCTGGCCTCTGTAGGCACTAGGCACATATATAATGAACACACATATATTCAGGCTAAAGGCCCATGCACATAAAAATGAATAATTTTATTTTGTTGGCTTATAGATGCCATTTAAAATAATGAAAAATGAGAAGTAAATATTTCATGTATTCTCTATTCAGATCCTTACCCCATTTTTTAATTGGGGTATTTAGAATTTTAATGTCTAGTTTCTTGAGTTCTTTGTATATTTTGGAGATCAGACCTTTGTCTGATGTGGGATCAGTGAAGATCTTCTCCCATTCAGTAGGTTGCCTTTTTGTCTTAATGACTGTGTCTTTTGCTTTACAGAAGCTTCTCAGTTTC